>CM019041.1:20344714-20371139 GCA_009664405.1 Drosophila bifasciata | reverse complement strand
TCCCTAAAAGCAGCACTAGGAGATTAAGAGGTCGTAACCTACTTTTAGGGTGGATAATAAGGCGCCCTCTGTCGGAGGCTGAGTGCTAGCTGTACTCTGTCGGTGGTTAGCGTCCATCCAGTACTACCTGACAGCGCCATCTGTCGGTGTACAGTTCGTTGCGTAGATACTGGACTTAGTATCGCCGATAGTGCTGGAGGTCTAGCTAGCAGCTGGTACTCCGCATTAACTTGAAAGAAAAGAAAGTGAACGTGGAACGTGCGGCCGTGCTCACCTTGCTATAATAGCCACGTTTACAATAAGCCAATCGAGTTTAGCGGAGCATACGCACCGTGCTGGTAACACCTCTGCCAGGCACGGCAACTCCGTCGCCCTCCATATTGAGTCGGAGAGAAGAGAAAACACACTCTCCACTGGAGCTTCGTGCGTGCGGACAAATGTGTGTGCGCTTGAGTGGGTTTCTCGCTGCGTTCTCCAAGACAGAATTCCTTGAAATTCCTGCTCTGCGGTATCCTTGGCCTGCCACCTGGGTTACGTGGATCAGGCAGGAAACTGGGGAACGCCATCACTGGGTACGTATGTGTGCATGCTCTTCCATGCAACAAAACGCCAAGAACGTGAAATGGAGGCGGCTTCGGCGTGGGAGACGACCGTCCACGCAGCCAGAGCGGCATCGCGACCGACCAGTCCGCAATGCACCCCCCGGTTGGCTCCGATGAGCCCCGAGACGCGGTGCAAAAACAGGAGCGACGGGGCGCGCGACCGTCCTGAATAAGCAGTTAAACTCAGTTCAACTTTGGGTGGTGTAAAGATTTATTTGGCGGGTCGAAAAAATGGGACGTGCGCTGGATCGAAATTCAATTACGATTATATTCTATAAACTTTATACAATCTCCCCTTAAGCCTAGCTAATCTACGGTGGCAAAGCGGGCGAATTCGCCGAGCGCGAGAGAGAGCTTTTATTGCGCTCCCGCCTTGCCCTAACCTACTTACACTAGACTTCATGCAAAACAAATTTCTGAACTGGCGAAATATATACTTTGAACCAACTTTAAGCGCCTAACTGTTTGGGCCGCTTTTTAAGCAATCTTTAAGCAAGAAGGATGTTTTGTGAGAGGTAGCCCAAAGGCGTTCTCTTCTTGCAGGACTACGATTTTAAGGTGGAACACAGACCAGGAGAACGGCTGAACGGCTGTGGATGGCCGGAGTCCATATCCAAAGAATGTCCAGATGGTATCGTCAGAAGTCACAGCAAGACATATAAAGCCAAGCAGTTTCCGAAATTCTCTTTTTAAATTGACGTCGGAGGAACCTGGAAAATAGTATTAGTTCGTAACTTGATTTCAGGGGGCTATCAACGGCACCGCCCAGGAAGCTTCGCAGCGTGCTGAAAGCCCCAAAGTGGGGCCCTCGCGACAAATAAGAAAACAGAAGGGAAGTTTTGCGCGAGGCTAACGATGAGGGCCGGCAATGGATCTGCACCCTGAGGAAGCGAGGAGCCGGGTCCCAGTGCCCCGGCATTCCCGCAGCCAGCGGAACGGTGGCCGAGATGGCGGCGCGGTCCGCATTGCGGTGAAGCACGAGACGGAGCCAGAGTACGCCACAAGGTTGAGGTGAAACGCGGGCAGCCTCACCCGACCACCAACCGAAGACAAGGCGGAGGTGTACGAGCGCTCGCCATTGCCGGCTCACCGTCAGTGTGGAGGCGGTTGCCAGGCGAGTTCCAAGAGGTAAATTCATAGCGAGCTTGGGTAACCCCGAAAGCCACTTCACCAGACCGGGACCCAGCAGACCGCGGCCAGCAAGCGTAGGCCGGTCAAATGGGACGCCTGCGCCGGCAGGCCGAGAGGCGGCGTTGAGGAACCGACCCCAGGAGAGATCGGGAGGTGCCTGAAGCGCAGTCAGAGGCCGCCTCGCCTGAACTACACAACGTGGCGAAGCAGGTGAGGGAGTGGTCCTTTCGTTTTGATGGGACGGCGAAACCATTGGGTTCTTGGAGCAGGTCGAGTGGTCGGCCGACATGGATGGTATGGACGGAGACCCTAACCCCGGTGGGCCATGCCAGAGCTACCGAAGGGCAGGGCGTTGATGTGGTTCATCTAAACAACCGCCACAGACGTGGAATGCCCTCGCGGCCAGGGCCCGCCCCCGCCGGGGTATTTCGAGAAGCTGCTGCAGGAAGTCCGCCACAGGAAGCAGAAGTGGGGGAGAGCCTGGGCGACTGGCTACATGGTGGGAGAGATGCAGCAGACCTCATGCGAACCCTCAAATGCACGCCAGAGGAGCAGCTGGAACCCATCCCCGTGAGAACAGCATGGATTTGCGGATTTTTATCAGGGAGCACAGGTGCAGAGACCTCGATTACATGATGGCGCTAGCCGATGAGTTCGGAGGCACTGGAAAAGGATCGAGTGGAGTTCCAGAGGGAAAGTCCAGTGGGACGGGCGAGGGCGGCCAACCCTTTCACGAAAACGACCGCGGCAGAGGTGTGTCGGCGCTGCCAGGATGAGCCGAACCGAGGCGCTCGGCAGACGGACAATAACTCGTCCAAGCCAATGGACGACGGCCAGATGCATTACAATGTGGAAGGGGATTCGTGAAAAATCCCTCCCAAGCGTGTCGTCGGTGGGGGAGCGATGATCGCTGGGCGCAGGCATGCCAGGGCGTCCACTAACTTTCTGCTGGATGTGCGGGAAAGGTTGGCGTGACCACATGGCAGTGCTGCAGAAAAGCGGGAAACGCCCGCGACCCACGCCGAGGGAGGGCCGTGCTGGGGTCGCAGGGGTTGAGGCCCGAAAACTAATCGGTGGACTCACCGCGGAGGAGGACCAGTTGTCGGCCGTGGTGGTGATCTCGGGAAGAGAATGGAGGGCCACTGTTGACACGCGGGCCACAAGCAGCTTTGTCAGCTCCGAGCTGGCATTGCAGCTTCGTGGGGAGGGCCGAATGAAAGAGGTCCGGAAACAGGTACGGCTGGCTGGGATGGATGCAGTCAGGCCATAACCACATAACCCGAAGTGGAGCTGGCCTTCGGACACCGGAAAATGCCGATGACTCTTCTTCGTCTCTGCCCGGAGTCATCGATGCGCTGGTCCTGATGGAACTTCATCACCGTAGTCGGAGCATCCCTGCGGGAAGGGGTCAATCCCCTGCGAAAGGTCGGGCGGTTGAGGAAGGCTGTCGGTGGCAATCCTGGATACCACAGAGGAGTCAGAAGAAGAAGGCGAGGCTAGTATTCCGGAGAAAGGCGTGGGTGGTGGTTGTTGGTGAAAAGAAGCGTCAGTCAAGGAATTCCTGGCCAAAGAATTAGAAGAGTTCAAAAGGTTGAAGGGAGTGTCGCATGTGGCGGGTGCATACAATCACGATGAGCGATGCTGTACGAAAACCCGATGCAGGCTGAAAACCCGAAGATGGTGGACGAACAACCGAATGGCGAACTATCGTGTATCGGGCCATCGAAAAGAGCCCATACAGCCCCCATCGTGATGGTTAAAAAGAAAACCGACTGTGGAGGTTGTGCGTGGATCCTCGGCAAATTAACTCGAGGTCTATCTAGGATGCATATTCCCATGGCTCGAATAGACTTCATTGTGGACCAGCTGAGAGAAGCGCGTTTCATCAGCAGCTTGACTTGAAGGACGGGTACTGGAAGATCCCACTGGAAAAAGACAGCAAGGAAATTCACGGCATTCACGGTGCCAGGCAAGGCCTGTTCCAGTAGAAGGAGATGCCGTTTGGCCTACACTCGGCGTCGGCTACGTTTCAAAGGGCGTTGACCAGGTGATCGGTCCAGAAATGATGCCGCATGCCTTCGCTTATCAAGATGACATCATCGTAATTGGCCGCACCAAGGAGGAGCAAAACGGAACCTGGAGGAGGAGGTATTCAGGCGGAGAAGCGGGCCAATTTGAGCCTGAATGTGGAGAAGTGCCAATTCTTCGAAGGAGTAGCGATATCTGGGTCATTTGGTGACGGGGAGAAGGATATGCACCGACCCAGAGAAGGTGGCCGCCATTGCGGAACTTAAGCCACCGGCAAATGTGAAAGAACTACGCCAGTTCTTGGGCGTTACCTCGTGGTACCGGCGTTTCGTGCCGGGGTTTGCCACGATGGTGCAACCACCAGCGCCTTACTGAAGAAAAAGGCGAAGTGGAGTAGGCGCCCGAGCAGCAGCAGGCATTTGAGGCCGTGAAAAGTAGACTGGTGGCGGACCCCGCGCTGGCGTGCCCCGATTTCTCCAAAGAAATTCGTGCTGCAGACGGATACCAGTGACTATGGTTTGGGGGCAATCCTTACGCAAGAGACGGAGAAAGGAGAAAGGGGTAATTTCCACGCCAGCCGAACCTTGAAGCCGATGCGCTATCTCGCCAGCCCATGGAGGAGCGGTGTTTGCGAGTGGAAGGTGAGGAGAGTATCGCCGCGGGCCCCGGAGGGCAGTGCGGCTGGATAACAAAAATCAAGGAGAAGATGAGGAGGGAACCGGCAAAGTTCCCGGATTACGTGGAGGAAGTAGGCGGAGTGTACCGGCATATACCGCACAGAGCTGCTGACGAAGAGGTAGCGGCATGGATGCTGTGCGTGCCTATAGACCTTCGCGATCGGGTCATGCGTAAAAAGAGAATCATGAGTCACCAGAAGCGGGCCACGCAGGCGGCCGGAAAACCATGACGAGGGATAGCCGCCCGATACTATTGGCCAGGAATGCACCGGGATGAGGGCATATGTCCGAAAATGCGAGACGTGCCTTCGATTCAAGCCAAGTCAGCTACAGGCGGCCGGAAAGATGCTTACCCAAGTACCAAAAGAACCATGGGCATTTAAGAAGTTCCGAGAGATCCCTGCATGATCGCCTGCACCGTCTTGGCGAGTCATTCTCGGAAAATAAAATTGACAAACTAGGTGCGTCCGAAATAGATGTGCGCCTCGATATGTTGGCGGAAATGCGTGAGGAGTTCAACAAGTCCCATAATGAACTGGAATCGCTGGATGAAAACGAGATTGGAAGTGAGCTGCGTGAAACATTCGATGCCCTGTTCATTTTCTTTTGAAAGCTGAGCTGCTTTCGGCTCTCGAATTAGGACACCTACGCGTAGCCGCTCATTCCACTAGCCTGCCAAACAACTCTGGAGGTCATACCATCATCATGGCTCACAAGCAGCGGCTTCCTGAGCTTAAGCTTCCTAGCTTCTCCGGCGGCTATGTGGAATATGCGGATTTTATTGCAGTGTTCAATTCGGTCATCGAAGGAGATCCGGACCTCAGTGAAATCGAGAAGTTTCAACATCTTCGCTCATGTCTCTCGGAGGCGGCCCTGGATTCGGTTCGATCTTTGGAGCTCTCCAGTGCCAATTATCGTGTGGCTCTGATATACTTTAGCAAACGCTTTAATAACAAACGACTTGTTTTCCAGGCACACATCAAGGAGATTCTTGGGCTCAAGAAGGTAGATTCGCCTTCTGCTAAAAGGCTTCGGGAGTTCTCAGACGCAGTCAACTTGCATACGCGTGCCCTGCAGACATTGGGAAGTGCTGAGGAGATATCTGGATGCATGATAATGCACATGCTGCTACAAAAGCTAGATGCCAAGACACAAGCCAAATGGGAGGAGAGTGCGTCATCGGACAGGATACCCACAGCTGGGGGAGTTCTATGATTTCCTGGAGAAGAGATGCCAGAAGATGGAGAACGTGCAATACGCTGTAGCGACACACGCTGGTAGCGCTCAGGTGGGAAAAAGCCAGAATACACATCCAAAGAAAACTTTTGTTGCCTCTAACTCTTCCGCCAACCCATCTGGATGCCCTTTCTGCCATTCATTGGGCCACGGAATATACTCGTGCAGCATTTTCACAAATTTATCTCCCTTTCTTCGTCATAAGGAAGTGAAGAAGCTTTCACTTTGCTTCAATTGTTTAAAGTCGGGTCATCGGACTCGTGCATGTACCGGTGGCCAGTGTAGAGTTTGCGGAAAAAAAAGGCATCATACCTTATTGCATTTCGATTCATCCGTAGCGCAAAGCTCCCCAGCTGTTTCTCCTCTAGAAGGTGCAGTACAACCAGCACCTATTTCGCCGGTTCAGGATTCTACTGGCAGTATGCCGTCTCATGCGTCTACCTCTTGCTGCCCAAGGTCTCCACCCGATGTTGTGCTGCTGGCTACGGCTATCGTTCTGGTGAAGAATCGATCGGGCGTTTTGGTTCCGTGTCGCGCCATTCTGATTCAGGATCCCAGCTTCATCTCGTGACCTCTAGGTTCGCCCAGCAGCTTCAGCTTAGAGAACTCAATCGTCGGCCCTTGTCTCTGGTCTTGGCGATACTAGCGTGTCTACTGAGGGATCCACCGTGAGCATTTGCATGCAGTCCCGCACTTCGGGCTATTCGACCACGCTCACTGCTCTCATCGCCCCCACAATCACAGATAGCCAACCAAGTCTGGCAGTTAATGTAGCCGATTGAACATTCCCTCCAATATTCAGCTTGCCGATCCTGCGTTCTTTAATCCTCAGCGAGTAGATCTCCTCATTGCGCGAGCATATTTTGTGACCTTCTCTGCGTAGGGCAAATCAAGCTCATAGACGGATTGCCGCTTCTGCAGAAGACCCGGCTTGGGTGGATCGTATCTGGAGGACAGAGGGTATCAAGTTCGTCGCTTTTGGGAATTCAAATTTCTTCGGATTCGGAGGCTAGAATGAATGCAAGGTTGGATCAAACTCTTCGTATGTTTTGGGAAGTCGAGGATTGTGTGGAGGCTGCTTTAAGTACAAAGGAAGAAGTAGATTGTGATGCGCATTTCGTAAGCCACCTTTCACGTTTGCCATCGGGGGAGTACTCCGTTAGGTTGCCTTTATAGCATGATGCTGATCGCTTAGAGAATCTTATACTCAGGCGTACCGACGATTCCTCAGTTTGGAACGAAAACTGGATCGAAAACTGGAAAATCGATCGAGCGTTCCTGCTTTTTGAAGGAGTACATTGACTTGCAGCATATGTCCGAAGTCCATCCTGACTCACGTAACCGCTGCAAGTGTTTTCTGCCTCATCACTGCGTTTTAAAGGAGGACAGTACCACGACAATGCTCCGTGTCGTTTTCGATGGCTCTGCAGCTACATCAACTAGATGCTCTTTAAATTATGTGATGATGACAGGTCCTGTTATTCAGCCTGCATTGTTTACCATTCTGATCCGGTTCCGCACATATCCCGTCGCTCTCACTGATGACATTTGTAAAATGTACCGCTGCGTAAGGGTATCTCCACCTGACAATTATCTCCAGTGTATCTTTTGGCGAGATTCCATCCAGTCCGATGTTCAGGTCTACACATTGGACACCGTCACATATGGTACGAGGGCTGCATCGTTTTTAGCTGTCCGCTCAATGCACCAGCTGGCCATCGACGAAGGTGAGTCCTACCCTCTTGGCTCAGCTGCTCTGAAACAGGAGTTTTATGTCGATGATCTCATCTCTGGCGGCAACTCGGTCGCAGAGGTCTAGGAAAAGATGCGCCAAACTTCAAGTTTACTTTCGCGCGGTAACTTTAAGCTTAGAAAATGGTGCTCGAGTAGCCAGGAGGTGCTTGATGGAATTCCGGAAGGCGACGTGGAGAAGTTTCTGCGGTTTCATGATGGAAGCGACATTACAAAAACTCTTGGTTTAGCGTGGGACCCTGCGTCAGATCAGCTGCTGTTTGCCCTGTCTGCGCTGGACACTAATTCAAGGCCCCTCAAGCGCTCGGTGTTATCGACGAATGCCCGGTTCTACGACCCTCTTGGATTGATTAATCCTGTTATTGTCAGGTGCAAGATTTTCCTTCAGCAGCTTTGGAGAGAAAACTTGGACTGGGATGAGAGTCCACCGGCAGCGCTCCAGGATCGCTCTCACTGATGACATTTTGTAAAATGTACCGCTGCGTAAGGGTATCTCCACCTGACAATTATCTCCAGTGTATCTTTTGGCGAGATTCCATCCAGTCCGATGTTCAGGTCTACACATTGGACACCGTCACATATGGTACGAGGGCTGCATCGTTTTAGCTGTCCGCTCAATGCACCAGCTGGCCATCGACGAAGGTGAGTCCTACCCTCTTGGCTCAGCTGCTCTGAAACAGGAGTTTTATGTCGATGATCTCATCTCTGGCGGCAACTCGGTCGCAGAGGTCTAGGAAAAGATGCGCCAAACTTCAAGTTTACTTTCGCGCGGTAACTTTAAGCTTAGAAAATGGTGCTCGAGTAGCCAGGAGGTGCTTGATGGAATTCCGGAAGGCGACGTGGAGAAGTTTCTGCGGTTTCATGATGGAAGCGACATTACAAAAACTCTTGGTTTAGCGTGGGACCCTGCGTCAGATCAGCTGCTGTTTGCCCTGTCTGCGCTGGACACTAATTCAAGGCCCTCAAGCGCTCGGTGTTATCGACGAATGCCCGGTTCTACGACCCTCTTGGATTGATTAATCCTGTTATTGTCAGGTGCAAGATTTTCCTTCAGCAGCTTTGGAGAGAAAACTTGACTGGGATGAGAGTCCACCGGCAGCGCACCAGGATCGCTCTCACTGATGACATTTGTAAAATGTACCGCTGCGTAAGAAGGGTATCTCCACCTGACAATTATCTCCAGTGTATCTTTTGGCGAGATTCCATCCAGTCCGATGTTCAGGTCTACACATTGGACACCGTCACATATGGTACGAGGGCTGCATCGTTTTTAGCTGTCCGCTCAATGCACCAGCTGGCCATCGACGAAGGTGAGTCCTACCCTCTTGGCTCAGCTGCTCTGAAACAGGAGTTTTATGTCGATGATCTCATCTCTGGCGGCAACTCGGTCGCAGAGGTCTAGGAAAAGATGCGCCAAACTTCAAGTTTACTTTCGCGCGGTAACTTTAAGCTTAGAAAATGGTGCTCGAGTAGCCAGGAGGTGCTTGATGGAATTCCGGAAGGCGACGTGGAGAAGTTTCTGCGGTTTCATGATGGAAGCGACATTACAAAAACTCTTGGTTTAGCGTGGGACCCTGCGTCAGATCAGCTGCTGTTTGCCCTGTCTGCGCTGGACACTAATTCAAGGCCCTCCAAGCGCTCGGTGTTATCGACGAATGCCCGGTTCTACGACCCTCTTGGATTGATTAATCCTGTTATTGTCAGGTGCAAGATTTTCCTTCAGCAGCTTTGGAGAGAAAAAACCTGACTGGGATGAGAGTCCACCGGCAGCGCGGCATTCAGCTTGGATGGACCTAAGAAACAGCTTGGCAAGCATCTCTCGAATTTCATTTCCTCGCCTTGTCCATCCTTCCAGTGCAGTTTTGGAGATACATGGATTTTTTGTGATGCCAGTATGTAGGCATATGGTGCGTGCGTATATGTCGTCTCCAGGCAAGGGAGTCGTCGAGCAATGTTTTGTGCTCAAAGTCACGAGTGGCGCCACTAAAATCATTGTCAATTCCAAAGCTCGAATTGAGTGGAGCCCATTTTGCTTGCGCAGGCTATGAACAACCTAAGGGAGACGGGAATCTTCCCAAGGCCAGTTTCATTGCTGGTCGGATTCGTCGACGGCGCTATCTTGGATACGCGATGAGCCAGCCAAATTTCAGGTTTTCGTGGCAAATCGAGTGGCAACAATTCAGGAGTTGACGCAAGGCATGGCATGGCGCTATGTTCCCACATCGTTGAATCCCGCTGATATCCTCTCGAGAGGATCGCTTCCCAGCCACCTCATCTAGTCAGAGCTGTGGTTTCACGGCCCGTCGTTTTTGTTGGGCTCTAAGGATGAGTGGCCTGCATCTCCCCGTTTCTGAAACTCCGACCATGGAGCTTCGCAAGCGTGTATTGCTGATCGTTTCTCCACATGCTGACCTTACTCCCGGATGCAAATTTGCAAATTCGTTCTTTGGCATGCAGCGCACATTTGCTTTAACATGCATAAATTCATTCATCGTCTTAGGCATCCTGGGCTCACGGTTTCTGACATTCAGCAGGGGAACGCATCTTCTAGTTCGGCATGTTCAGCTGGCAAAGTTTGTGGTCGGACATAAAGGAGATTAGGCGCAATGGGCAAGTCAGGAAGTCTAGCTCCATCAGTTCGCTCTCTCCGTTCATCGATCCGGCTGGTTTTTGCTTCGAGTTGGAGGTCGGCTCGGCAACTCATCGCTCCCCTTTTAACGCTCAGCACCCGCTTATTCTGCCCAAGGAACATCCCGTGACGGCTGCAGTGATAAACTATTATCATCAACGGAGCCTCCTTGCCGGACCTCGAGCCTTGCTTGCCAAAATTCGATTGGAATATTGGCCTATTGGAGGAATCAAGGCCGTTTCAAAGGTGGTTAACAAGTGTGTGTGATGCTTCAGGACGAGGCCACGCATCGTTGAACACATTATGGGAGACTTGCCAAAGGAGCGTCTGGAAGGATCCCAGGCCTTCGAAGTAACTGGAGTGGACTATTGTGGACCGTTTTTCTACCGGTCAGAAATCCGCAGTAGGCCTCCAATCAAATGCTACATAAGCGTGTTTATATGCTTCACGTCTAAGGCCATTCACATGGAGCTGGTTAAGGATCTTACCACCGCATCGTTCCTAGGCGCATTAAAACGGTTCACGTCCATTCGAGGAAGGCCAAGTCAAATTTGGTCGGACAATGGGACAAACTTCGTTGGAGCCAAGAACGAGCTTCTGGAGCTAAAGAGGCTCTTCCTAAGCGACTCGCACATAAAGGAGGTCCATGAATCTTGTTTGGCTGACGGAATCGACTGGCATTTCATCCCGCCGCGCTCTCCGCACTTTGGAGGATTGTGAGAAGCTTCCGTGAAGACCGCCAAGCATCACTTGTACCGCTCAGTTGGGCCATCCGCCCTTAGCTTCGACGAGCTGCGCACCTTGATCTGCCAGATCACGGCAATTGATAATTCTCGCCCTTTGCTCTCGCTTTCAGAAAATCCTGACGACTTGGATGTGTTGACGCCTGCTCATCTGCTTTTGGGGGGCTCGCACGAAGCAATTCTCGAGCCTGACCTAACGGAGCTCAACTACAATCGTCTGGATGGTTGGCAGCGGGTAACTCAACTTCAGCAGACATTCTGGCGGCGTTGGCGCGAAGAGTATTTGACTCTCTTTTGCAGGAGCGCTCGAAGTGGCGTACGGCTGCGCAAAACCTCTGCGTGAACGATGTCGTCCTGGTGAAGGACGAGAATCTTCCTCCAGTGCGTTGGCCACTGGCTAGAGTGGTCGACGTCGTCAAAGGAAAAGGATGGAGTGTGCCGCGTGGCTGACCTAAGAACGGCCTCAGGAACCATCAGGAGGCTGTTACTCGGCTGTGCTTGCTGCCCCTTGAGAAGTCAGTTGAAAGGCGAACTTCCAACGGGGAGTATGTTCGGTCCAGCGGCTAGTTTAAGCGTCAAGTTAATGTAAAATTATGTATTTGTATAAGAGCATGTAAAACCCTTAACTTATGTCGTCTCCAGCGTTCGGCAGTGCTGCTGCGCTCTCTCTGTTAAAGGGCGCTCTGCACCTTCCGCTTCGGCTCTAGCTTTGCTCGACCGTCGTTCCCTTAAGTAGTTCTATGCTAATCTCTCTCCGCATAGGTTGCATACCGAGCCCCGTGAGTAAGTTTATCTGGTACGTTTATCGAGCAATTGGCTTTCGCTAGCCGCCTGTATAAATAAACATTTATAACGTTTCTATTATATATTTGTATTTGTAAAAAGCTTTGCCTGCTCTTTTCCTCTAACACAATAAATTGTATTTATGTAAATTCGCTACTGTCTTTTTTTTTTCCCTGCCGGCTCCGGCCCTTGATGGCGTCCTGCGTGACCCCAATTTGGAGCCGGCGCTCATGCCCACATTCCGTAATATATCTTACCGATTCCCTTCGGAATCATCATTGTGACCTACCCGTGCGCTACTGACGGGCGAGGAGTCGGACAACCCCCCGGGTCCGAGGTAGCTGCATGGGACAGAGGTCACGCCAGAAGCCGAACCGAAGACGTGAAGGGGAATGAACAGCCGGGGCCGGTCGCCATGGTGCAGCCGGGCGAATGGTTGGAGGACCTGTTAGTCGCGGGCACACATGGCGAGAGCCACCGCGGGCAAGGACGCAGGGTGATCTGAAAAGCAGGGGAAATATTAAATAGAAGACAATTTAAAAGAATCCGTAGCACTTACCTGTGCCGAGGGAGGGTTGTCCAGAGGGGGGAAGGGATGGTAGAAGCCGAGGGCCGAGGCTATAAAAAAAAAATATAGATAAATTATTTTATAAAATATATGAGGAAGGCCGAAAACTGGAAGGGGGAAAAGAAACCTGATATCCTTAGGAGGGTTAACGCGGCGAAGAGCTGAGGCCCAAAACCAACGGGATCCCGCGAGAGCCACCGGAGGAAAAGAGCGAAAGTACCGCGAAGAGCGAAGACAGCGATGTGGTTTTTCGTGGCCGTGCAGCCGGCCCCGAGCTGCAGGAGTTAATCCGTATGCAGACCAGCGAGGAGGACCGGCTCGCGGCGGAGCAGCGCAGACGGCCGAGGAGACGCCGGTCGCGAGGCCGACGGCAGTGCTGACGATGGCACCGACGGCGGTGGAGACGGCAGAGCGGCAGGGCGAGGTGTGTGGAAGCGCCGGACGCAGCATCAGCAGGACCGGCGAGATGAGGAGGAGGCGCGACGCGAGGCGGAACAGCGGAGGCGCGATGAGGAGGAGACGCGACGCGGAGTGGAGCAGCGGAGGCGCGACGAGGAGGCCCGGAAGGCAGCGGAGGAGAAGGCGCGGCAGGACGCTCTGTTTGAAAGGGCAATGTTGCGCCAAGCTCAGGCGGAATTCTTGCTCCAGCGGACGGCCAAGGAGGAGGAGAAGGCCCGGAGGACGCCCGAGGAGCAGGAGGAGAGCGAGGAGGAGGTCCCGCCGGTCCCGAAGTTCTTGAAGGTGCGCCAGGGGCTGTGCGAGCCCCAGCGATAGCCGCAGCAGCAGCCCCAGCAGAGGCCACAGCAGCAGCTGAGGACGTTGCAGCAGCGCAGCAAGCAGCAGCCACCGGAGCAACCACAGAGCCCACAGCAGCGCAGCACGCAGCATCCAAGCTCACAGCAGCAGGGGCAGCGGCATCAGAGGACGTCGCAGCAGTGCAGCAAGCGGCAGCCAGACCCGCAGCAGCAGAGAGAGCAGCAGCAGGAGCAGCCGCAGAGCCCGCAGCAGCAGAGGCCGCAGCAGCAGAGCCCGCAGCAGTAGAAGCCAACACACCAGGAGCCACAACAACACCCCCCGTCCGGGAGCAACAGCCGCAGTGGAGCGGACAAGAGAGCGCGGTGTGCGGGCCGTTTGTGTCTCAGAGCGTGCGCACGGCGGTCCGGGATGGTCTGGTGTGGCGGCGGTGGAGACGGCACGGGAGGCGGCGGCGACGGCGACCACGGAGCCTGATGCAGCGGCAGCGCCGGCGGAGGATCTGGAGCGGGGGCCGTGAATCTGGCCCACGCCGGCGGCGAAGGTGGAGAGGCCGGGCCTGCTGCGCCAGGCCTCATGCCCTGAGCTGCAGAGGCAGCAGTCGATATGTGAGGAGGAGCCGGCAGGGACGCGCTGGCGATCGGTGGCGAAGCCGGACTGGCCGGAAGCGGTCGTCTCGGGTGTCTAGGGTGTGGTTGGGTGTTACCGTAGCCGCGGGACTGCCGCTAGGCATTACTTCGCGGTGCGGGCTGTGGGGTCTTCTCTGGAGTTAGCCGGACCGGCTTCGCTGCAGCCTGCGCAGCTCCTGAGAGTTGCTGCTGCCATGTTGGCAACTGCGCTACATGCCTGCTCATCCGCTATCATCTTCTCGATCAGGGTGTCCACGTTGACTCCTGCGAGCGTCTCCCTAGTTTCTCTCGCTCTTGCGAGAAGCGGGGGGGCATATAAAGTGTGTGCTCCGCATCCTCTCTAACTCAGACCCGCAGTAGCAGCTGCAGTACGGATCGTCTGCATGTTTAAACCTGTGGAGGTACTGCTTAAAGCAGCCATGCCCCGTCAGTAGTTGAGCCAAGTAATGGTCCACCTGTCCTTGCCTTCTCTGCAGCCACGGTTTGAGCTGGGGGATGAGCCGTCTGGTCCACCTCCCATTTGGTGCTTGATCCCATCGCCTTTTGCCAACGGGCTATGGTGCTCCCTTCGCCGCTCGCTGGCTACTTCCAGCCCGCTCTGTCGTTCGTCCGCCAGGAGATCCAACGGGACCATGCCTGCCACAACCAGTGCGGCGTCTTCCGACACCGTCCGGAAGCCGCATGTATTCCTTAGGGCACAGCGCCGGTAGGCGCTCCTGCAGTCTCTGCTGTACGTGGGCACCCTCATTGCTGGCGCCCACACCGCTGATCCATAAAGGATTATGGATGTGACCACACCGACGATGAGCTGTCTGCAGCGCTGCCGCGGTCCTCCTGTATTTGCCATCATCCTGCTGATGGCCGCCGTTGCTTTGGCTGGCGATGGGCCTGGAAGCTCAACCTCTGGTCCAGCATTACCCTAGTTACTTCACTGCCGGCTTGGTCACGATGACCGTGTTGCCGACTCTCACGAGTGCCTGCTCGACCTTCTTTCTGCTGCTCATTAGAACAGCCTCCGTTTTCTCTCTTCCGCCAGCGACAGCCCGTTCGTTGCCAGCCAGGACATTATCTCCTCGGATTGCAGCGCTGCTCTTCTCTTCCGCATCTCGAATGTGTTTCGCCACTGTCACCAGTGCGATGTCGTCGGCGAAGCCCACCAGTGTGCAGCCTTCCGGTAAGTTGAGCCGCAGGATGTCGTCATACATAACATTCCACAGTATCGGCCTAGGACCGAGCCCCTGTGGAACGCCCCCGGTGATGTTGTGCTGACTTGCTCCTTTTCCGTGTCGTAGATCAGTACGCGGTCCGTGAAGTAGCTTCGCAGCGTCCGTAGCAGTTGCTCAGGAATGCCTCTCCTGCTCAGGGCCTCCAGAAATGCTCCTCCAGCTGGCCGAGTTGAAGGCGTTTCGCATGTCTAGTGTGCATACTAGGCAGTACTTTGGCCCCTCCGGCCCATCGCGTTCCCGCCATGGCTTCCCTTTGCTAAGTTTGTTACCATCAGAATGGCGTCTGTGGTGCTCCTCTGCTTCCGGAAGCCGAATTGCAGGTCGGAGAGGCCGTGGCGCTCTGCCAGTTCCGCCTCCAGCCGGTTGCAGATTAATCTTTCCAAGATCTTGCCCATGGCGTCCAGCATGCATAGCGGTCGATATGCAGATGGGTCGCTGAGCTCTTTGCCTGGCTTGGGTATCAGCACGAGTCTCTGCTGTTTCCATGCTCGTGGGACTGTCCGCTCCGCTAAGGCACTGGCTGTACATAGCTGCAAAAGCGTCAGGATGGGCTCTGATAATGCATTTTAGAGCTGCATTTGGGACCCTTCAGGCCCCGGCGCTTTTCCCGTCTTGAGCTTGCTCGTGACCTCCAGTAACTGGTAATGGCTATCGCGGATGCTTCGGCATCCCCGGCGGCGCTCCTTCAGTCCTTCAGCTTGCTGTTAGGAGCGCGGTTTCCGCGGTTGTACCCAATACAGTGTGCGTTTTGCGTTCTTAAGGAATTCCTTGTTGCGGGTGAGGTCAGTCACCACAGCGAGATGGTCGCTGTGGGTATATGTCCTGCAGCACATGCCACTTCGAGTGCGTGCGAGCTCCGGGCTTGCAAAGGTGAGGTCAATGACGGACTCTCTTCCTGCTTTGCTGTAAGTTGGTGTGCTGCCTTTATTGAGGAGGCAGATGTTGAGGCTGGCAAACTCATCTAGGAGCGATGTCCCGCGAGGAGTGTTCTTGTTGCTGCCCCAAGTCGTTGCCCAGGCGTTGAAGTCGCCCGCTATAAGGACGATAATGTTGGCGATGCTGCTGATAATGTCCTCAAATTGTTGTTGGGTAAACCGAGGTGCTATGTAGCAGCTATATGAAAACATGCCATTAAATTTAGCCCTCCACAAAGCCCACTCTGGATAATCTGTGCGTGAGCTGGCCTGGTTGTGGGCCACAGCTCCAGATTGCCGCTCCTCCGTCTGAGCTTTGCTGCCAGACTCCTTCGTGTTTCCCCGTGTAGGGCTCGCTGAGTAGCGCTATGTCTATCTTCTGCTCCAGGACTGTTTGGGCCAACAGATCCTGAGCAGCTCGGCAGTGGTTTAGGTTCAGCTGGAGGAGCTTACCCATCAACCAGTTTAGCCAGGGCCTTCCTGAACTCAGGGCAGCTACGGCTAAGGACTGAGTGAGCTGCCGAGCGGGTGTCTCCTGTCTTGCCAGCGCATAGTATGCACTTTGACGAGCTGCTGCACGTGTTGTGCATCTAAAACAGACATCTCTTGCCACTGGGCGCTTGGATCTGCATCTGGCTGCAGTATGTCCAAAGCCCATGCAGTTGTAGCATCGTGTTGGCTCAGTGCGGCGTCGTATACGGCACACCACCCAGCCAATTCGCAGTCGGGCTGGAGGTTAACTATGGCTCTCTGCGTCGCTCCATACGCTTTCCGCATGTACGGAATTGGTATTGCGCTTTCAAGCGCTGCAGATATCGCCTCCCGATACCTCCTCACTGGTCGTAACCTCGTCTATGTCGAAGACTTCAACCGCAGTCGTTTCCTGGATGGTCTTCACGGCTGCCTTACCGCCAAGCGCTTCTTGAATGGCCACCTGTAGCTCCTGGGGTCGGAGGGTTGTTGCATCCTAAGTAGCAGCTCACCCGATGCAGTCTTCCGGATGCCCTGAACCTTATTTTTTCAGGATCTGGAGAGTGGTGCTGCCTTCACCAGTTTGAGGATGTCGGCGTGTGATGCCTCCCTATGTGCATTTCTGTCTTCTTGTGTTTGGCACGCCTACCTCTGACCTCGCTCCACTTCTGAGTTGGGTCAGCGCTTTCTCCCTTACTTATCGGGTTTGTTGTTGCCTCTTGCCGGATGGTATCAGGATGGCCTTGCCTGGGCTTGGCGCGAGCGCTCTTCTCCTCGGTTTGCGTCGCCTTAGTCGCACTGGGCTTCGTGGTGTGTGGATCAAGATTGACCAGCCTGGGTGGGGGGCCTGCAGGTTGGCCATGGCATTGGTACCCTTCTGCCTCTGCCTTTCCCTCCGCTGACGCCTTCAGCTGGGACCTCACTTCCATTTGAAGCTCCTTCATACGCCCGATCAACTTCTTGATGGCCATGTTAATGGACCTCTGGCCCTTCTCATTGATTTGGTGTAGGAGATCATCCAAGATTGCTCCCATCTCATCGATGTCTTGGGCGCTGGTCCTGCTTCTCTTGGGGGGTTTTCCTCACGCTACTCGCTGGAGAAGGGGGTCCCGCGGCCTCATTGGGGTATCGGCATCCTTTTACGTCGTCCTGTGGCGGCCCGCTAGCAAAGTTGCGCATCGAGCTTTGCTTCATGGGCGGCGCTGGGACTGTTGGTTGATGTGGCGGTGTTCGGGCCACCTTTGAGGCTTTTGAAAGCCATTGCTCCGTTGCTGCTTGTCATTGTACTTGCTTCGTCGGCCAAAATTATGCCACCGGCAAAGCAAGATTGGGGAAAATAGATTTTGGGGCGTCCAGGATTCCGCCAGTGGGTGGGAAGTTATACGGTTGGGTGGTGCGTAAGCCGTATAAATATTCCCGCCTAGGAGGTAGGCAGTAAATCCCTTTGAAGTAGGTCGCTGACAAAAAGCTAGCTGCTGTGGGATCCACTGTCCCTCCGCAACGGTCGCTGTCAAGGGCTGGCTGCTTTGGCACCCAGTGCCCTTTCACAGCACTGCTGTCGATCAGCTGGTTAGTGGCCTGCACTCTCCAGCCCCTGGTATACCAGTCGATCAGCTGCGATGCCTGGAGTGAAATGTGTGCTGGCACCAAAGAAAATTGGAAAAGGAAGAAAAGGAAGAAAAAAAGAAAAAGGCGGGGATCCTCCGGGCGTTGAGTGAAATTCAACGCACTCAAAGTGGGGCCTAGCACCCCTTGCCCCTTTGTGTGCCCGTGAAGAACGACGAGCAGTCCGGATCCGGGGCCAATAGGTGAGCGGCTTGAATCTCCCAGGTGAGCACGCGATGTCAACAAACGCTTTGTCTAATTTGTGGGTCTTTCCGCAGGTATGTTTCGCGATTTCGGACCTTGATTTGCAGAGCAGCTGTGTGTCGCGTCCGCACTCGAAAATTCGCGTTCTTACTCAAGCCCGATCCGGGGTGGCCCTACCTGTTTGTGCGCATTGTTGCACCTATCGTGCACGTAATGCGCAAAGTGGTCAGAGGAACCAGCTCCGGAGCGAGTGCCGAAAATATATCGGCGGAGGATATCGATGGTTGGGAGAACCGATCGACGGGTGAGCGAACCAGTTCGGCGGGAGTGAACCGATCAACTGGGGAGCGAGCCAGGCGCCGGCGAACCGATCGTCGGATGAGCGAGCCAGATCAGAACGCACAGGTTGGCGCGCGCGCGCAAACATTCAAATCGGGCGGCAGGTGAACCGAATTTGAATGCGGTCGGATCGACAGGTTGCTGGAAGAGGACACGAGCGGAGTTGTTCTCTAGTAAAGAGAGGGGAAGTGTGAGGAATTGAATTTCCTCACAGGGGCCTATAGAGGGTTAAGCCGGAGGGAGCACGGCGAATTCGGCCGGGCCAGAGAGCCGACCAAACGGGAGAGTGGTCGGCGGACGCGCAGCGGTAGCCCAGCCCATGGCCAGTGGTGACCGTGAGAGCACGCCTGGCGTCGAGGCCGGGAATGAGGATGCGCCCAGGAGCGGCGCTCACGCCGCTCAGGAGAGAGCAGGATCGGGCCGGCAGCGGTCCAGCGCATGTCCAAATATGGACATGAGATCACGCCACAGGCTTGATCCCGTTGAGAAGGCGGTGGAAACCCGCGGAGGCGCGAAGGAAAAGTACCGACGGAACGCGTATCCGTCGTTGTCCCGTTGTTGCTAGGCAGCGACACGGGCGGCGGCGTCGCCTGAGGGTATAAAGGAAGCCCAGCGACAACGGCGCGGGACATTACGCCGAGGAGCAGTAAACGGACAAGTGCGCGAATCCAATCGAGTGACGTTAACGAACAGTGAGTGATCGTGCAACGCGAGTGGAGCAGACAAGGAGTATTGCAGCACGGAGCTGAAATAAGGAGACGAGTGGCACGCAAGATACTTCTCACCGCTTAGGGTGAGTAACAGCGAAGGGTGAGCCCAGAGTGTGCGGAGCTGTGAGTGGCGGACGAGGCGGTTGCCAATTCAAATACCCCCAGCCGTAGCACGCGGAGCCACGCCAAGCCGAGGAACCAAGCGGTGGTAGCGCGAAGCCAGAGTCGCCAGCGAAAGGCCAGCGGATCAGCAGCAGGTAGCTACAAATAAGATTAGCGCGTAAGATCCGTTAGCATAAGATACAAATAAAGAGCAGTTTAGAGGAAGTTTAATAGAGAACGCTTGTTATTGATTTGCAAACATGGACAAAATTGGTCATCGTTATGTGATACAATACTTTCATATAAAATGTCTTAGCCCAACCAATATTAAAATCGTGCTGGATTCTACATTTCGTAATTCTGCTCCTTCGTTTACAACAATGATGGTTTCCAAATGCGGTAACCACTTCAGAAATGGTGGCCAAAATTAAAAAATGTGTATTGAGTGACCGGCGATTGAAAGTTCGTGAGTTAGCTGAATGTGTAGTCATTTAAAAAGTGCTGTACATCGCATATTGACCGAAAATTGACATGAAAAAAGTTATGCGCAAGATGGGTGCCGCGTTTGCTAAATTCAGAACAAAACAGCGTTTCAACACCTCTGCCGTTTTTATACCCGTATTCGAAGAGTAAAAGGGTATATTGTATTTGTGGTAAAAGTGGATGTGTGTAACATAGAGTAGGAATCATTTCCGACCCTTTAAAGTATATATATTCTTAATCAGCATCAATAGCAGAGTCGATATACCCATGTCTGTCCGTCCGTCTGTCTGTCTGTCTGTGCGTCCGTCTGTCTGTCTGTCTGTCCGTCCGTCTTGTTTTTTCGCCCATTGCTCGGAGGCTATAAGAGAAAAAGCAACTAAATTTTTCCAGACTGATGTGATCTCTCACTCCTAGAAAAATTGTTTCAAATTTCGCCCCGATCACTTCCGGCCCCAGAAGGGGCGCACATCTGTGGCGTCCACACAATTTATACATGGCTATCTCGACTCGGCTATTGATGCTGATCAAGAATATATATATTTTATGGGGTCGGAAACGCCTTCTTCTGTGTGTTACATACAGCAGTACGACTTCGAGATAGTGTACAGAAAATGGCAGCTTATCGTAGCCGATGCGCTATCTCGCCAGCCCATGGAGGAGCGGTGTTTGCGAGTGGAAGGTGAGGAGAGTATCGCCGCGGGCCCCGGAGGGCAGTGCGGCTGGATAACAAAATCAAGGAGAAGATGAGGAGGAAACCGGCAAAGTTACCGGATTACGTGGAGGAAGTAGGCGGGGTGTACCGGCATATACCGCACAGAGCTGGCGACGAAGAGGTAGCGGCATGGATGCTGTGCGTGCCTATAGACCTTCGCGATCGGGTCATAAAAGAGAATCATGAGTCACCAGAAGCGGGCCACGCAGGCGGCCGGAAAACCATGACGAGGATAGCCGCCCGATACTATTGGCCAGGAATGCACCGGGATGAGGGCATATGTCCGAAAATGCGAGACGTGCCTTCGATTCAAGCCAAGTCAGCTACAGGCGGCCGGAAAGATGCTTACCCAAGTACCAAAAAGAACCATGGGCATTTAAGAAGTTCCTCGAGCAGATGGGAGTGTGGCATCAATTCACGGCTCCATACACGCCGCAGGAAAACGATGATTGCGCAGTTCACCGAAGGACCTGAGATGCTGGGACGAGAAGTGGCCTAATTTAATGTAGGCCGTAAACTCGGGGGCACGGAGTCAACGGATACGCACCCGGCGTTTATAATCCGCTGATGGGAGCCCAGACTACCGAAGGCCTTATACGACAAGGAGACGCTTGGTAGTGGCCAGGAGCCAACCACCCCGGACGAAAACGCAAACAAACTGCGAGAGCTGTTTCAGCTGGTGAGGCGCAGTTTACCGAAAGGGCGGCCCAGGATCAAGCAAGATATTATAACTTGCGAAGGAGACCCTGGGCGCCGAAGATTGGCGAGGTGGTTTTAGGGCCAAGCAGAAAAGTTGGCACCAAGGTATTCTTTGTACCAGATCATCGACTTTGTGTCACCTGTGATATGCAAGCTGAGGAGAGACAGCGATAAGCATACACGGACGGTACAATCGGTGATCTGAAGCGATTTAACGGAAGAGGTGGGCATCATGGCCTGAGACTTGCGAGGCCGAGGTCGGCGCCGCAACGGCAGAGCGGTCGTTGTGCGAGTAGGCGCCGACAGAGGCTGCGCGCTGGCGGTCGGTGGCAGTGAAAGACACCAAGGTAGGCGGTCATCCGAGCGGTAGAGGGCACCCGCTGCATCGGTCGACGCGATCGGCAAAATGTATCGATGGGCGGTGCACCGATCGACGGGTGAGCGAACCAGGTCGGAGTGCACGAACGGAGTCGATTCAGTTTACATTCGAATCTGGCGGCATTTGAACCAAATTTGAATGCGGTCAAAAGCGGCAGGTGGCTGGAAGAGGAAAATGAGGGAGTTGTCCTCTAGGGAAGAACCTAGAAGTGTGAGGAACTGGAAGTTTCCCGCCAAGGGCACATAAAGGGTTAAGCGGGAGAAGGCACGGCGAATTCGGCCGGGCCAGAGAGCCGAGCGAAAGGAGAGGGGTCGGTGGGACGAGGAGGCGGTAGCCCAGCCGTTGGCCACTGGTGGTCGTGAGAGCACGCCTGGCGCCGAGGCCCGTTAGAGAGACGGGAATGGATTAGCGCGCAAAGAGAGGCGCTCACGCCGCTCGGGAGACAGCGGGATCGGGCTGGCAGCGGTCCAGCGCATGTCCAAATATGGACATGAGATCACGCCACCGGCTTGATCCCGTTAAGATGCTGGCCGCAAACCTGGGAGGCGCGATGGTAAAGTACCGACGGAATGCGTGGTTTGTCCCGTTATTTGCTAGGCAGCGACACGGGCCGGCGTCGCCTGGGGGTATAAAGGAAGCCCAGCGACAAAGGCCATTACGCCGAAGAGCAGTAAACGGACAAAGTGCGCGAATCCAATCGGGTGACGTTAACGAACAGTGAGTAATCGTACGACGCGAGTGGAACAAACAAAGAGTTTTCAGACGGAGCTGAAATAAGGAGACGATGGCACGCACGCAAGATACTACTCACCGCTTAGTGAGTAACAGCGAAAAGTGAGCCCAGAGAAAGTAGGCGGAGCTGTGAGTGCGGTGGACGAGGCAGTTTCCCGCCTGGGTGTTCAGCACCCAGAATGTCAGTAACATGCGACTGAAAGATTAGACGCTTGTTATTGAACCGTTTATGAGGTCTAACGCGATGAAATAGCTGACGTGGTGAACTCTTAGCGACAAGTTGTCTACAACTGGTTTTTTTTAGGTAGGATCAGAAATTACTGCAGCTTCTCCACTTTTTTGTCAAATCAGTATCCTTCTTAACTATGGAGAAAATCATGCTCCTAAAGCGATGCGAAAATGAGGGTTTGAAGACACGACGACAACCTCTGATGATTGCGATGAGATGAAAGTGACATGCAGTGATGGTATTACATTTTTGATATTGATTTTATTCAACAAACTTAATTCTATTTATAGGTAACAAAAGGTACAGAAAGTGCCGAGTCTATGAGAAAACGGTAAAATAGAATTGGAATTAATGTTAATTTAGTGTACTAATGTGTACTATTGGCAGAAGTAAGCCCTCAGGATACAGGGAATCAAATACTGACGAAAGGCCCAAAACACGCTATCACTAAACATTTCAGTTGGGGGTAAAGAAGGTTGCAGAGCTGGGGCTTGCCTAACCCGATGCTGCCATGCCCCACGTTTCTATGACGCGAGGTAGGATCACGGAAGCGGACCGTAAACTGCCGTTACTGTACACACCAGTGGAAGTGCGACTATACCTCCTCGTGAGGGCTGCTGGTAACAGGTCCTGGCACGGTCGTCTCTGCCACGGATGCTGGCTAATGGTCGTCGGGCGGAGAGAAGAACAGTGAATTACCCAAACCTAGGCAACAGCATGCGCTGATGGATGATCCGAGGGGTGCTCGATCGATAGTATGCAAACTCTGGGTACCTGCCGACCTCCAGCTTAAATCAGGCTTCCCGGGGCACGCGGGCTATGCCTCGGGTGACTTACCCCTTCCCGCCTACTACGTGGGACCAAAATGCCAAATCATTTAAAAAATAAAAAAACACCGCAAATGAGCTCGGTACCCTAAAGTACCGGAGGGACAAGCCAATCCCCTACATCAACGCCTGGGAAACCAGGTCCAAGAAGACGGGAAAGGAGACTCAGTCGGTCCACCGTCTTCAAGCACCGATAAGCCAATCGGGCCCATCCACGTCGGGGGCGCTGGGGTTAAACCGGTCATCGGAGGGCCGCCAGGAAGCGTTATCGCGGCTGGTAAGCGCCTCGCGACCGGGGAAACCCCGTCAATCTCCTCAGGCGGCGGGTCTGCAAGAGGAGGTAAGCCGTTACCAAGACAAAAGGCGTGATGCCTTCATCCCTAATGAGGATCCGAGAACTTGGCTTCGCCGAAGGGGATGGAGCAGAGGCTCTGGGCCAGCTCAGTCATCCCGGACTTCAAGCCAGCCAAACCCGGAAAGGGAGCAGCTAAGGCCCCGACCGTGGCATCGCTAAGCGGAAGACCACGCTACACGCCAGGCCAAGCCCAGCAAGCCAAGCGGGCTTTCATATCATTCATATATCTTAAATTGTGGTTTGGTTCAACTTTTGGTGCCACCAAAATTTTCAGTAAAATATGAAAAGAGAGTGCGAATATGAAAGTAAATCGTGAAGAAACAGAATAAAGAGAGTAAAGAAGAATAGTTTTGAAGTAAAGATTATTCCATCTCGCTTGTTCGCATATTCGTATAACTCTAGTTATTACATGCCCAAGCAAGAAGCAGACATTTCGTTTTGTTTTGATCTTTTCTTTATCAGTAAAATAATGTGAAATACAATCATGTGCATCTGAATAGCACCTATGTTTAAGAACGAGGAACTATGTGTAAAAATTATGTAGACTTAAGTAAATGTTAAGAATGTTAAGTGCGATAGGTTTTCCTAAATGGGTTAAAACGGGGTAACTACGGTGTTGTAACCGTTCCGGATTTTCCGAATATCATTGCCATTGGAAGATCATTGCTAGGGTGGGTGTAGAGGCAAAAGCAGCACCATAACAGCTAGGTGATTGCAAGCGGTCTGGTTCCAGTCCCAATGTACTTCCTTCTTTTCTTTTTGTGTTCTAGTCGTGCTGCGTGTAAGGTCGAAAGGCTTTACGGACTTTTTATTATATGTGCTGTGGGTGTGTTGAGTGGAGGTGCAAAAACCCCCAGGCTGATACGCTAGCTGATGCCAAGAGTCCCCGACCGCCCACCCAGCAACAAAACTACCTACATTGCTCGTCTGATCGGAATCACTGACTATAAGAAGATTGTTTAGCCATTGTATAAATTCCGAAACGATTTTGGTGAATGTAGGATGCCTTTACTTAGGCTTGAGACACGGAAATGAGCGGTACAGACCAGAGCTGTGGGCGGCGATAAAGGGCGATCAAAAAATAAACCGTGCGAAACGAAGTTCAATTTACGACTGCTTTATTCCCACGCATAGCTTTGTCGGCTATGCTGCGGGGTGTAGTAACATGTTGCTTGGATGATACAGTGGCGGGACTTGATGCCGTAACCTTACGAACTACATTACATTGCGTATAACTTCATTACTTTCTACTTATTGACTATTATTGGCTATATATCAATGGTGTAACGACATTCCGGCCTCCTTGAATGACCGCACGTCGGGCCTCAACCTATCGGCAAAAGTGCCAGCTTATGGATTGGGCGTCTAATCACGCCCCTACTGTTCGCACCTCTGCCACCTGACCTTGCCGTTTGCTCCCACGACGACGCTGGTGACCCTGCCGGTGATCCACCGCTGTGGCGGCGTATGGTCGTTGTGGACCACCGCCATGGCGCCGACCTCGATGTTGGCCTCTGGGCTTTGCCATTTGCTGCGTCCCTGCAGGTTGTGGACGTAGTCCTTCGACCAAGCCTGCCAGAACCGCCGTTTGAGCTCGGAGAGTAGTTGCCACCTCTTGGTAAAGGTGGTACCGCTGCTACGTCCGTCTGGCTCGCACCTTGCGGCAGCGAACGAAGGGGCTGGCCGATCAAGAAGAGCCTGGCGTAAGCACCTCTCCGTCGTTTGGATCCGTTCTGGCTGGAGTGAGCGGCCTGGAGTTCATGATGGCCTCGGCCTCGGCCAACACGGTCCTCACCTCGCTCTCCGTGAGCGCGGCGTCCGCGACCTGCCGCACGATCAGGAGCTTCGCTGACTTGACGGCCGCCTCCCATAAACCGCCGAAATGCGGTGCTCGCGGGGGGATGAACTTCCACTCCATCCCTTGCTCCGCCGCGAACGTCCTCAGGCTGGACTGCTGCTCCTCGAACGCTTCCCTGAAGCCTCTGCAGCTCGTTCCGGGCTCCGACGAAATTTGTCCCGTTGTCGGAATACATCCTCAGCGGAACGCCACGTCTTGCGATGAAGCTTTTAGAGATAAAAGAAAACAATTAGTCGACAGGTCTGGGACAAGCTCTAAATGGACGGCCTTCGAAGCGAAACACACAAATACCGCGATGTACAATTTTGAGCGGCTGACGACCTCGAATCCAAAGCGAGACGTTGATGGGACCACAAAAGTCTACCCCGCAAATCAGGATCGGACGACCTTCCCTAAACCTGTCTGCTGGAAGATTCCCCATAATCTGACCCATCAATTTAGGTTTGTATCGAAAACAGTGGATGCATCTCCTCACTATGCGAGTGCATTCTCGACGTGCATTTACTAGCCAAATCTCTTGCTTACTAGACACTTACTAGTGTCTTTGCATTGGCGTGACAATTTTAGAATGCAGGTTCCTTAAATAGAGTTCGACTAATTGACTCTTGGCGGGGTAGAACCGGAAACTTAGCCTCTATTGGCACTGGAGCATGCAACAGCCTTCCTCCGACCCTGATAAGTGTAAACGATCGCCCCTCTGATCTTTTTGGATAAAGGGGCCATCATCTGCATGCTCGGCTGCAGCGTATGCCCCTTTCTTCAGCTTTTAAACTCTTCAGAGAAGACGATTCGCTGAACCAGCTCCATAAATTTTAGGGACGATTGCTGCAACTCCTTTGTAGTTAGCTCTCTGGAACGTTCCTTGATCTTGCCGATATTAGCAAATTGGTATACATACGCTGTGAGGAGTTGAAGTTCCTCACAGGGGCCGGTATAGGGTTAAGCCGGAGAGAGCACGGCGAATTCGGCCGGCCAGAGAGCCGACCAGAACAAGGAGTGGTTGGCGGGCGCGCGGGCGGTAGCCCAGCCCATGGCCAATGGTGGCCGTG
>CM019041.1:20287627-20344414 GCA_009664405.1 Drosophila bifasciata | reverse complement strand
CCAATAGAAACGCCAAAACACGTTGGCAAAAACCCGACCCAGGCGTAACAAAGCGGCCAATTGCAACCCCACCCGGAAGAAGGGGTGTCCGAACCGTTACATTCGTATAGATATTCATACTGATAGCACTAAGTTACTTTGCATACATATTCGTACTAATAGCACTAAGTTACGTTCTCATATATAATCCAACAACAAGATAATAAATAAAAAAAAAAAAGACATTTACAGTCTCACGCGCCGATCGATTTCTGCAGAATCGGCACACGCGCCATAATTTCACAGAGTTACCCAACTCCAGTTTCCCCGAGTTACACAACTCCACGCAGGTCATTCCTCGGTACGACCGAGCCAATGAGCACTGCCTAGACTCAGCTCATTTCTCGGTCCCGAGGCAATGACCGTGTCGGTGGCACGCGCCGACACCCACCCAGCACCCAGACTTGCGGACTCAGCACTCGAGATCGGGCTGAAATGCCCGAGCCCTCGATCAATCAAGGCAGTCCATCGCCTAGCAAATCAACACGGCAGTCCATCGCCTATCCAAAACACGGCAGTCCATCGCCTATTCTACACAGTAACGGCAGTCCATCGCCTATCCTAAAACACGGCAGTCCATCGCCTAGCATAAATCAACACGGCAGTCCATCGCCTATCCTAAAACACGGCAGTCCATCGCCTATTCTACACAGTAAAGGCAGTCCATCGCCTATCCTCAACTATCCAGCTTACCTCAGTCTGAAATAGGTATCATTACAACGACAAAGTAACTTAGTGCTATGAATATGAATATGTATATGAATGTAACGGGCCCTGGTCCGGTTCGTTACAAGTTCAAAAACTCCTTTTGGTTTGAAGAATGCTGCCAGCATCTTCCAAAGAACTAATGACGATATCTTGCGAGAACAAATCGGCAAGTTCTGTTACGTTTACGTCGATGACGTAATCATCTTTTCAGAAGATGAAAATCTCATGTCGAGCATGTAGACTGGGTTATAAAGAGCCTTTACGAAGCTAACATGAGGGTCTCAGTAAAAAAATCACGCTTTTTTAAGAAAAGTGTGAACTTATTGGGGTTCATAGTCACCAGCAGTGGCGCTACAACGGACCCGGAAAAAGTCAAGGCCATAAAAGATTTCCCAGAACCAAAGAATGTGTTCGAAGTGAGGTCATTCCTAGGCTTCGCGAGTTACTATAGCTTTTCAAAAGCTGTGCAACATCCCGGCATCTGAGGACGTCATGCTTACAAAAGGCATTCGATCTAACGACGGATGCCTCAGCCTACAGCATTGACTAGGTGCTATCCTAAGAGGGACGTCCTAGTACAATGATCTCAAGTACATTGAAGGACAGAGAAGTCAACTACGCCACTAACGAGAGAGAGTTATTGGCCATCTTTTGGGCTTTAGCCAAACTACGGCATTATCTGTATGCTGTAAAAGACATTAACATTTTTAGAGACCACCATCCTTTAACCTTTTTGCAGTATCGGAGTCTAACTCTAACGCAAAGATCAAAAGATGGAATGCGCGAGTTATGATAATTTGTAGGTTCGGGAGAAATGATTGCGATACTCGTTGTGGTTTTGTTGAATATATCTTTCAAACTGAGTTCTTTATTTCAAAGTTTGTATATCGATGCTTAATGTTTATGTACTTATGCTGACCTAGCGGAATGAAAATTGCAACCGGACCGGATGCTTATGTAGGGCTCGTATTCGAAGCGGCCCCGATGTTTATGTTGGGTTGGCAACTTTGTTGCCAACGAAGTATTTGGTTACTCATTGTTTGGTTGCCGTAGGGGTTTCGGTGGGGGACCGCCAAGGGTAAATTCTGAGGCAGTAACTCCTCCACCCTCAGACTGAACCACCGACCATAGTGGAGCGATGGTAGGTGGGAAGGAGACAGATGGAGCAATATTTGGCATGAGTGGTGCAGCTGGTGTAAATGTAGTTGTTCTTTTCGAAAGACCGGCCATAGCTGCTACCATATTAACAGCACAGTTAGCATTGTATATGTTGCTGTTTGTATGCCGTTCCCGTCTGGATTTTACTGATTTGTATTTTTGTGTCGATGTCCTCCATCCTCAGCTCGTGAATTCCCAGTTCTTGGGTCGTTCTATTTTGTGTATAGTTCCAACCTTGGGTATTTCCAAGTTTAATTTCGCCGTGCCGAGCTTCGCCCTGGCTTCGCCCTGGCTCGTACTGTATGTTGCTTATCATGGTCCTGCACTCACTGAACGTGATCAGTGCTGATCCATTTATGGTTCTTTCTTGCCCACAGTCTGTGTGCAACTTTACCTTTTCACCATTGAAAATCGCGATGTAGCCTTCTTCTGGCTCGAAAATCCTCCTTACGAGTCCTACATCCCTAGTCTCGCAGGATGCTTCCTCTCCGCTGATCAGTTTCCTAATACACTCTTCGTTAACTTGGTTCCAATTTTCTCATTTTACATATATATAATTCTCGTATTTTCTGACATTTCCTCTTATAGTATAACATTTCGTCCTTATTGATTAATACATAGTCTGGTGTTATTATAAATTCTGTTTGATTAATGGGTAACGATATAATTCTTTGTAAAGAATACGTTCCCTTTTTGAAAATCGGTAATTTTACGGCAAATATTATATCTTTCCTATTCATTATTGATCTTAATTCTAAAACTCATACATATGCTCGTCGGTTATTATTTTTATCCCTGTTCTTCTAACTCTTTTACGCACTTCGTCGCTTCCTTTTATGGAATATGAATTTTGAGATTAATCCTATCTTTGCTAATAGCAAGCTTTCTGCAATATCATTTAGGTTCAACCCTAACTATCTATCGTCACAGACATCCTGTCTATATACTCAAGCCTATAAATTCTCTTGTCTTCTTCTAGAAACGTCTTGCTTATTCCGTTTTCGTACTTGTTTTAACGTGGCTACTCTAGTTTGCTCTTCATTGATGTATCTTGTTAAGTTTTTAAACATTATACTAATCTTACTACCCGTTCTTTCCTGGAGCTTATGGCTTCCCTCAATCCTTTTCTTCCTCCTGCATTTTTCTTATTTCCTCTTCTAATCTTCTGCATCTTGTGCGTCTAAATTCCTGTTATTGATTTAACAACTGAACCTAATCCGTTAATCAATCCCCTTGCTTTCCTATTCTTTGGGCATATAGCCTCTAATCTTGTTTTTATCATTAGTAGTTTACTCTAAAGTGCCCTCACCAGATCTTTTGTTTCGGCATCTTCAACTTTCCCTGAGCATTGTTCCTATGCTCTTATCGCCTCTCGATACTCCTGTAGTCTCACTATGTGCACAAACGTCTTGTGCGTCTGTATTATCTTTGCCGAGCCTAAATTGATCTGTGCCATCGGCTCGTCTCCCCTCAATGGTCGTATCTCAAAGCTCCTTTCCGCGGCCATGGTCCTTGACCACCTGTAATTATTTTATTCATTTGGTTTAGTTAATCTTTGATTTTCTCTTTGTGAATTTTCTGTGGTCTGGTTGATGTTAGTGTCAGCCTATTGTCTTCCAGCACCTTGTGTTTTGAGAACCGCGGGGTAATCTGAAACGCATTGATCTTTTGTAAAAATCGTGCTCGTTGTTAAAAGACACGTTATTTAAGAAAGTATGTGTTCTCCCTGTGAATAGTTCCTGCGGTGTTAACTTAGTAGCTGAACGAATAGCGTTATTATATGTTATAAACGCCTCATCCAGAATTCCTCATGTCTGATTTCCAACATATTTGCTTTCTTCGTTTCATTTATTAACCTGTATATTTCCGTTATCGTGGAGTGCAGCCTTTTGACCGTGGAATTGCTCGACAACTGCTGAAAGACGTTGTGTGCAGTTCCAATTCGTACTGCCTGCAAAGTCTTTGAACCAGTTGGACGAGAACTCTATTCCTTGATGCAAACTATCTTTTTGGGTACTCGAATGAGGCCATGAAACTTTTATTGCCCTTACTATGTTTACGCTTTCTTTACTGGGATCGTTAATACCCAAGCGTATCTTGAGAACTTGTCAATTATGGTTAGTACATTTTTCTTGTTCACAAAATACAAGTCTATGTGTACTATTTCCATCGGTCTCTCTAGTGTCTCTGTCAAACTATACTTTATCTTATTTGGTTTCCTATCGTATTTCTGGATTTGGCAACTGTCACAATTATTTATTGTTTGGGTAATCGACTGTTTCATATGGAGGAAAAACACCTTCCTTTTCAAGTGAGCTAAGGTTTCTTCTATTCCTCTATGATTGCTTTTTCGTGATAACCTTTAATGACTTGTTCCTGTTCGTCTTTTCCGTTATATCTGGTAAAACTGTACATCTTATTGCCTATACAATGCTGTAATCAAAGTGCTTGCAATATACTTCTTGGATTGTTATCACCAAGTTTTCGGAATCAACAACGCTACCGTTCTTTTAAGGTTTAGAATTTCCTTTAACCTGCGGCCAATTGTTTCGTCATTAAAATTGTTTTCAAATGTTCGTAGTTTGTTCCTGAATGGGACTTGTTTTACTACTCCGCTATTCTCCTTCTTGTATAACCACTTGAATATTATAATCATTCAGTGTTTTCCGATATTGGAAATCAGTTGTAGGTCCTCCTCAGCAGGAGTGAATCGTCTTCCGTTCGTTGCTATCTCTGAGGCATCCTCCTAACATTGGTTCGGTTGAATTCTGCTCAATGCGTCTGCCACTACGACCCTTCTTATACACAATCGTAGTCAGTACTCTAACATTTGAAGCCTCCACCTCACAAGTTTGGAATCTGGTTCTTTGACACTCATCAGCCAGGTTAACGGCCTGTGGTCAGTGACTATTTTGAATTTCGTGCCAAATAGATGGTGCCTAAAATGCTTAACCGCCCAAATAATGCCGGCATTTCCTTTTCTATAGTTGCATGGTTCGCGGCTCTGATAACGTTCTACTAGCATATACTATCGGTCTGTCCGTTCCCAGATTTCCTTGGGATAAGACGGCGCCAATCGCATAGTTGCTTTCATCCGTGGTAGGATGAATGGTTTTCAAAATCAGGAAACTGTATGATCCGGATCGTTACATAATAAGGTTTGCATACCTCGAATGCTTCTTTGTATTCTGATCTATCTGTGCAGCCTTCTTTCCTTTTGGTTGTCTTGTCATTGGTTTTGTTATAGCCGCGAAATCTTTTATAAATTTCCTATACAGTACCCTAACAGACCAAGAATGATTTGATCTGTTTCCTGTCTTGAGGAATCTCGAATCTTTTATCGCTTCGATTTTCCTGGGTTTGGTTTTAATTCCCTGTTGAGTTACTACATGTCCTAAATATTCTACCTCTTTCCTCAAAAATTCTGTCTTATCTAGCTGTTGTTTAAAATTTGCTTCTGTAAAAGCTTCTTAAAACTTTTCCAAATCTGTCATGTGTTCCTGTTTTGAGAACTTTACCATAATATCGTCCATGTATATGAGACAACATTTTCCTATGCATTTTCCGAAAATATTATTCATTAACCTTTGAAGGTTGCGGGGCATGTTGTTCAATCGAAAGGCATTTTGCACATACTCGAGAGTGCCCCAGCCTTCTGCAGAGAACGCTTTTTTCGGGATGTCTTCTCTTCTTGCCTCGATTTGGTGGTATACACTCGCCAAATCTAAGGTTGAAATATTTTGCTTTCCCCAAACTATCAATACATCATTTATTAATGGTAGGTATCTCTCCTTTATAACTTTCTCATTTAACTTCTATAGTCCACCACCATTCTCCATTTTCTTTCCCTGAGGCATCCTTCTTTTTGGGCACCAGCCAAACCAGTGCACTCCATGGTGGTGGCTATGTCTAATAATATCCTGATGTTAGTATCTCTATCTGTCTTTTCACCTCTTGTCTTTCTTTTTAATGCGCTATCTGTACGGTCTTGCGTACGCCGTTATATCGTCCTTCGTTCTAATTTGGCATTTGACAGCGTTTGTGAAAAGACAGCTTATCACCTTCTTTATGAAATACCTTTGCGTTATTTGCGTTGGATTCGTTAGCCTGACGCTCTTTATAGTCGGTTTTTGTCTATATCTAAAGAGTCAACTTCCTGGGCTGAGGAACCTCGGTTTGATTTTCTTTAGGGGCCTGGGGCTGGGGACCGCCCTTTTTGCGTTCACAAAATGGGGATTTCTCTCCTGATTTTTGATCATCTTTGTTCTTCTGGTCGGTTTGCCTACCTCACGGATTTTGTTACCCTCTACCAATTTGCGCTCGGTCCTGCAAGGCTTTTAGCGTAAGAGTTGGCAAACATGCTTCTCTCAATGCTTTACTCAACTTCTCTGGCCATCGGATCCAGAGCGGGATCGAGTAGATCTTTTGGTTGTGCTTCTATTGTGTGTACTTCGCAATGGTCTATTTTTGCCCGGAGATAAAGGCGTGTCAAGGCGTCGTCTCTAACCTCCCATTTGAGCAAATCCGGCGCCTTCCTGGTGTAACAAATTATCGATTTTTGTTGGTAACGAGCGTGAGTTTCTTTTCAACGTCATCGTAGTCATGCATGAGGACATTTCGCCCTGCGAACGTTGGTAAAACTTTGTTTAAAAACGCAAGGGATGTTTTATCCGTCTTAATGCAATCTAACCTTGCTATGTATTTCATCGAAATTGAGCCAGTTCGGGAGACACTAGTAAGGCTCCAGTATCGATTTTTGTTTTTTTCTTCCTAATGATCATTACAACCGCTAGGGTTGCAGTGCTCTTTGGAAAATTCTTGAATAGTTCGTACGCGTTGATGGCTGCTTGCCTCCGCTAAATTTGTCCTGCGCACCGGTGAAATGTTATGCAGACTTAATAATGTCTACGGGGATATCGCATCTAGCGGTGGGATCGACCGAAATTTTCTCGACCGTTTTGATTTGGGGCGTATCTACCTGCAAACTCTGTACTTGTGTAGCCAAAGCGGATATTTGTGCTTGAAATAGTTCTGTTGTTGCGCTAAACATCCTTGACGGCACCCTCTTCGATCTCCAGGTGCCTGGATTTGAGCTGGCTCCATTTCTTCAATTGTTGTTGCTGGAATAGGATCTTGAGCAATGCCTCCCTGTCCCGATTCTGCTCACTATTATATTCATGTTTTACCTCTCTATAATTACAACTCATTGTCTTCCATGGTTGGCAGTTTTTCAAAAGTGTCCGATCGTGAAAGGTCGGCATGTAAAACTGTTGGCAATAATAGAAAATATTGTAACTTGGGGTATGCAGCAAAAAAATGTAGTGCTGCCGGCATATGCAGTAATTGCGGTGTAAGGTATGCAATGCTTTATTAAAGCGCCCTGGTAAAAGTCTGCAACGATTTTAAACAAAATTTTGCAATAGTTTTTGTTTACGGTATCTTTAATTTTTTTGAAAAATAACGCGTGGTTCTTGACCTTTGCTTCAAATTTTAGCAAAAGTATGCAACGTTTAAAAAATGAAATGCTGGCAGAAAAATTCGCTATATTTACCCCCTTGTTTTTGTTTTAAGTTCACACCTATCAGGTAATAATTTCTTCAAACCGAAATCACTTATGAACTTACATGACAATGGGTTCTTATTTACTTGGTTGGGCGCCAATCAATCCAATGCGGTCCCGCGTAGTCTCTGGACTTGGCGTAGCTCACTAGTAGATTTCACGTCGGGTGCGTATGTGGATGTCGTAATGCCTTCAATTCCAGCTTGTTCTGTTGGGATGTTGGCAGATTCCATATCTGCTGTGGGGCTTATTATTACGCGTGTTGCTGGCTAAGGGCTCAGTCAACATCAATTTATCTGGTCAATAATTAAACGATTACGGAATTCACCGAAAACGAACTTTTATTTGGCAAACGAACTGTTTGGTTGTATTGTGTTCTTAAGACTGAAGGCTACAGAAAATATTCGAACTTAAGTTAGCCCTGCAAAAGTCAATGCATCACGCCATTCGCTCGAGTTTCGGCGTGCCGACTCAACGTTCTTCGCAAGCAACACGGTGTCCGTTTACAGTTGCTGCGCGCAGAACTCTTACAGCGAGTCAGCATTGTTTACAAAATACTACTTTGTTGCTGAGGGCAAACAGAATGCTTAGGTCTGTGTGTTTATTTCGTAACTCTTGTTGTAATTTGTTGCTGAGGGCATCAAATTACTTATGATCAGTGAATGACAATGTATGACACAAAAAGAGAATAACTTATGTATTAGTTCTAACTTCAGATGTATGTATGTACTTAATTTAATTTGACAGTGTAGTTCCAAGGTTATTCAGTGAAGTCTTGTATATCGTTATTGTTATAAATATGTTTAATTTTAGTGGAGGTGTAAGACTGGTTCTGGAATTAATTTAGAATCAGTTTCTTCTGCACCTTTTATTTTATAAAAATATGTATATACATGGATTTCGTTATGCATTTATTTTATCTTCAAGAAGGCTTTTATTTTATTTATTTAAAAAAAATTTACATATTTTATTTTTTTTTTATGTTTGATGATATTATTAGCACCGGTCCTACTCTTGTATTTACAATTTACGTCTAATTTACTGTTTTCTTAAGTTTCTAATCCAGAAAAGGCTTGCTGAATGCGGATAACGGAAAAACTGTGCGATACAGATCACAAAAATGCGGACAATTTGCCAATACCAAATATATTTTTGTGCATTAAACTGCGCGCCTATATTTGATTGGATGCATCATTTATTACAGTTCTGTTTAAAATTCTTGTATCTATCTTATCTGTTCTTTTTTTTGCCCTGCGTTCCAAAGTTCACCGCCTGATACAAATGGAAGTCCACCGTAGCTTCCTCTTATTCTTGGGATAGCTTCCAAAATCCGTGATCCCTTTCGAAGGGGCCCCTGTGTTCCATCGTTCGCCGCCTAAACAAAACAAGGCATTCACGATTATCACTAACTACTTCATTAATCCTGTTATTTTAATCCCATTCTCGAAAACGGCGGTTTAAAAATAATTTTATTCTTGTTCTATTTTTTGGCTTTGAACTTTCAGTTGTACATTCTTTTCCTAATGTTCGATTCACTCTGTCCTCCTCTGTAATGTTCGAACTTGCTCAACCGTCGCCAACACGAGTACAATATTGGCAACATTTTTCATCTTCATATGATATTGAGTTTCGACCGAGAACACGGCTTGGATCGGGATCGTTACAGGTGCGTCCAACCGACGCTCGTCGACAACCAACAGATAGATACAACGAAAAACCGTCAGTGATCCCTATCGTTCGTTGACGTTCGACCGTTATGATTGTTGCACTCAAACCTTCCAATTTGTTTTAGACACGGACCATTCTTTTAGCCAAAATTGTAGGGATACCTATCCCAGGCTGAGGTAGGCTCAGTCTGTCCAAGGTTCTTTCTACAATGAAATTTGTAAAAAGGTGTTGGCAATTTATGGCAAGGGGATGGCCGTGAGACCGAAAATGGAGCGGGCGTAGCGTCGGGTTACCGTGCGGGCAATTTTGTATTCGCACTTTGGCGATGGAAAAACGCTGACACCTAAGTTTTTTGTGTGTGCGGTAATAATATTTTTCTGGGTTACCTGGGTTGGGTTCGCGGTCGTCGAAAGAAATGATGACACTGCGGCTTGAGTTTGAGGTTTATGATTTTTGTCTTTATTCTTGATTAATGTGGGTTTTATACTGCTAGTCGTGTAGGAATGTTTGAGTGTATTTTTAAACTGGTGGCGCGGTGTTGACTGCTGATGCACTGCGATGGACTGCTGATCGACTGTTGATGGACTGCTGATTGACCGCTGCTGCGGTCTTCTGACTGCCCCATTGATCCATGGCGCGCGCTATTTAAAGCCGGCACCTGGGGTGTGATCGAGGCCGCTGAGTCCAGCGTTTTTCGTGGGTGTATGTTGGGGCACCGTTTCGCTGTGATCGCGGAACTGAGAGTGCAGTGTCAGGTGACCTAGTCGGCGTGTTTTGCTAACGTAGCAACGCGGAATTAGGTGCAGTGTAATGTTTGTGTCAGTGTCAATAATAGTCTTTATTTATTTAGTTTATGATTATATATATCTTATATTATTTATTTATATTTCTTGTGGCGGACCGTTGTGGTCCGTTACACCCCCGTTTCTTCCGGGCGGATGAAGGTGGTGGGTGTGGGTTGGTGGTTGGCGGTTGGCCGGTCTGGCATACCCGTCTCCCAATAAAGGGACCACCGTGGGTCAGCGGAGTACCGTTGCCTACGTTTGCTCCATCAGCGGAATTGGCGGCGGGCATACCTGGGAGTGGGTTAGTAGTACTATTTGTACGTGTGCTTCATCAGCGGAATTGGGGGTTGGCATATACCCGGGGTGGGTCAGTAGTACTGTGGGTGTCTTTTGCTTCATCAGCGGACCCGCTGTCCACTGCGTCGTGGAATTCTTTTAGGTCGTTGATGTTCGCCACCTTTTGTTTTTCGGCTTCCGGGGTGCTGTAATTTCACGATATTTGCCGACGTAAAGCCTTTGACTTTGTAGGGCCCGTCATACTTTGGGGCCAATTTCGCCGCAAAACCGTCGACTGCATTAGATAGGTGATGTTGGCGGATTAGTACTAGTGAGCCCACCGTGGGGCGCCATTGTCGGCGGCGGAGATTGTAGTGCCGGGATTGTTCTTGACTTGCCCGCTGGATGTTGTTTCGTACTATTGCAAATACTTCTTTAAGTCGCGTTGCCTTCGCGTGTGCTGTGTCCGGTGGGCTTCCTGTCCCTGGTGTGACTTCATCGTACAGTGCTCCAGGTAAGCGAGGTTCTCTCCGTGTAGCAGGAATGAGGGGCTGAAACCAGTGGTTTCGGAGACGCTGGAGTTGATTGCCAGTGAAATCTCGGGTATCAGCTCGTCCCATGTGTTTTGGTGGTCCTCCACGAATTGTGCGATCATGGTCTTCACCGTCCGATTGGCCCGTTCCGTAGGGTTTTCCTGGGGACAATACGGTGCGGTGTGCTGCAAATCAACGCCGGCTGTTTTGCATAAACAGGCGGAATGAGCGGCTGGTGAACTGTGTTCCATTGTCACAGACGAATCGTTTTGGTACGCCGAAGTGACTTAGAATGCGTTCCCGAAAAGCTAGCTCTAGGGTAGCTGTGGTAGCTTTCTTAAATGGCACTAGTTCGGTCCATTTCGAGAAGGTGTCGAAGAATACCAGTAGCATGGTGTTTCCTCGTTTGGATCGGGGCAGTGGCCCGACGAAGTCGGCGCATAGTGTGGCGAAAGGTTCCTCTGCCCTGCGGGTGAGCACCTTACCCCTACGGGCTTGCGCTGCAGTGCCTTGAACTTTTGACAGCTCAAGCAGCTGCGTACGTACTTCCTCACATCGCGGTGTAGGCCGGGCCAGTAATATCGTTGGGTGATCCGTGTGATGGTTTTCCGAACGCCGAGGTGGCCTGCCGTGGGCTGGTCATGGCATTCCTTGAGGACTCTTTGGCGTCGGTCCTTTGGGACGCAGAGTTTCCATGACACGTAGTCGTGGTCGTCAGCTCCGTGGCCTAGATGCCTGTAGAGTTCTCCATTCTCGAAGACGTAGTCTGGGTATTTATCGGGTTCGTCTTTGGTTTGTTGAATCCTTCGTGTGAGCCAGGGGCAGGTTGTTGCGTCCTCTTTGATCCTGGCTAGCGTTTCCAAGGGTTGTCGAGACAGGGCGTCGGCGACTACGTTTTTGTTTCCCTGCTCTATAGTGGACGTCGTACTGATACTGTTGGAGTTCGAGCGCCCATCTCGCTACTCTTCCGTAGGGGCTCTCCAGAGTGTTCAGCCATTTTAGCGCGAGATGGTCTGTTATAACGTCGAATCGGTATCCTTCTAGGTAGCAGCGTAGTTTTCGGATTGCCCAAATGACGGCGAGGCATTCCTTGTCTGTTGCGGAGTAGTTTCCTTCGGCCTGGTTCAAGCGTCGGCTGACATAGGCGATGACGCGTTCCTTTCCTTCGATCTCCTGCGTGAGTACGGCGCCTATGCCGAGGTTGCTCGCATCGGTTTGTAGTGAGAACTTGACGTTGAAATCGGGGCAAGCAAGTACAGGAGCGGTCGTGAGTAGTTCCTTTAGTTGGTCGAAGGCCGCTTGTTGATCTGCTGTCCATGTCCATGTTTGTCCTTTCTTGAGTAGCTGAGACATTGGTTGGACGACGGTAGCAAAATTTGGAACGAATCTTCGGTACCATGATGCCATTCCGATGCACTGGCGTAGTTCCTTTAGGTTCGTGGGTGGCTTGAGTTCTTTGACGGCAGCAATCTTGTCGGGGTCTGTGTGGATACCTTCTTCGCTGATTACGTGACCAAGATATTTGATCCGGCTTTGGAAAAATGTGCACTTTTCCGCGTTTATCCGCAGGTTCGCTTTTCGAAGGCGAGAGAGGACTATTGCCAGGTTGTGTAGGTGGTCCTTGAAGTCTCGTCCGACGACGACGATGTCGTCTAAATATGCGAATGCGTAGGGTTCCATGTCGGCACCGATCACAGTATCAAGGGCCCGTTGGAATGTTGCTGGTGCAGAGTGTAATCCGAAGGGCATCACTTTCCATTGATAGAGACCTCTGCCGGGGACCGTGAAGGCGGTGGCTTCTCTCTTTCCGTTGGCCATGGGTATTTGCCAGTATCCGTTCTTCAGATCGAGGGTGGTTATGAAGCGTGCGTTCTGTAGGCGCTCCAAGATGTAGTTGATTTGGGCAGTGGGTATGCGTCAGGGGATAGAGTGAGTGTTGAGTTGTCGATAGTCCACGCACATGCGCCATTTGCCGTTCTTTTTACGTACGAGTACGATGGGGGCGCTGTGCGGGCTTCGTGAGGTTCGATGAGACCTTCTTGGATCAATTGGTCGACTTGCTCGTCGATAATCCGCATCATGGCTGGGTTCTTTGGGTAGTACCGCTGCTTGATGGGTCGATTATCCCTCATGACGATGGTGTGCTCGGCGATGTCCGAGGTTCCGTGGAGATTATTGAATTTTGGAAGTTCTGCGTCCAGAAATTCTTGGATCTGTGGTGCCAGGTCCGGCGGCCAGGGATCGGAGACCGGTTCTGGATCGTGTTCTGAGGGATCGGTGATCTCGGGGTCCGTGGGCTGGCTTGGGTCTTCTGGGAGGATGGTGGTGTCGAACGCACTGGGGGGTTCGATCCTACGTGGGTAGTCGCTTATGTGGGCGACGATCGGGGTAGCGTTGGCCGTGAGTGGCGTAGCTTCGTGGGTCTGGCGGTATACCTGGGTTGTAATGTCTCCAGATCTACGTATGGCTAGGCGGGTCTCAGTGACGACTCTGTTTTCGCAGCGACGACTTGTTTGGGCGACGAAGATTTCGGACGTGGTGCTAGGCATGGCGTGGTGCATGGCGCTAGTGGGTACGTCAGTACGCGGAAGGTACTCCAGTGGGTTGGCGAAGATCGGGGTGGCGTCGGCCGTGGGTACGACAGGGCTGCGGTCGGTGTTTCGGGGGGTCATCGGGCTAGATTCCGGTTCCGGGTGGAGGGTTCTGTGGATATTAATTCGATGATTGGCCCCGACCAGGGGATTTGCGTGGCTGTTTCCCTCGTGGTTTGGTTGTTGCACTGCTGCTGCCGTTGTCTGTGTCGTTGTTCGGGGCTGGTTGTTGTCTCTGAGGTTGTCCGTGGGTTCACCTTCTCCGTTGAGGGAATGGTGCATGGGTGCGCGGTGGCTGAACTTGGTCCTGGGCTTCCTGTGTCGAGCGGGTTCCAGTTCGTTTGGGTTTGTCTCGTGGGTGAGATCCTCGTGGTGTGTTTGGGGTGCGTGTGCCCCGTAGTTTGTTTTGATCCTGGGCTTCCTGTGTCGAGCGCCTGGTTCAAGTGTGTTGATTCTTGTCTCGTGTGTGAGATCCTCGTGGTGTGTTTGGGATGTGTGTTCCCTGGGTTTGGCTTAGGACGCGGGTGCTCCGTAGTGGCCGTGGGATTCGTTTTCCGTTTGCTTGGTTGCAGTTTACCGGTGCTTGCTTCGGATTCGTGTTTTCCGTTGTGGGCCGGTGTTTCGCTTGCGCTGCGGTTGGTTTCGGTGTCGTATTCTTCGTTGCGGTATTGGGTGCCGTTTTCTTTGTGGTAGGTCGGGGACGTGTGTTCGCTGCGGTTGGCTTAGGTTTCTGGTTGCTGGTTTCGGCGTCTTGGACGTGGTTGGTCAGAACTGACGGTGGCGTTGGCGTGGGGCGGTGATCTCGTAGTTTTAGCAGCGTGGTGCCGCATTGGATCGTCGTTTCGATGGCACATAGGAAGTCCATGCCGACAATAACTTGCTCCAACATGTTTGGTAGGACCAGGGTGGGATTTGAACCTCTCGATGATCCAGCTTGATGGGCGATAGTAGAACTTGTGTGATCTCTCTGACTGAGCCGTCAGCCAGGCGTATGCGGACGCATGCATCTTGCAGGTTGGAGTTATTGTCTAGTTGTCGGGCCAGGTTGGCACTGACGAAACTTCGGGATGCCCCGGTGTCGATAGTGGCCTCTGTTCTTTGTCCTCCTATCGTCACTATCGCCACTATCCGGCCGTCGTTCATGTGGAGCGGGCGGCTTAGCGAGGTTATTGTGGCGTCGTTTTCGGCTGATCCCGTGTCAGTCGAGGACGCGTGTCGTTTCCCGACGTGGCCTGGCGGCAACAGTCAATAGGCCGAGTGCCGCGTTTTCCACATTCCCAGCAGAATAGGATCGAGGGGTGGGTGCACTCGTAGGCGGCGTGCCCAGCTTGACCACACCGGCGACAGGCGGTGCGTGGATTGGAAATGGGCGTGGTGATCATGCGATGGGCCACGTCGGGCCCGACGCATCTGTTGGATTTGCAGACTGTCTCCGAGATGTGTCCGCTGAGACCCAATGGGGTCTCCGAGCTGGCATCCGGTAGGAGTCATCTTCTCTGCGATCTGGGCGTCTTGCCGGCCTGGTGTCTCTCGGTGCGCTTCGGATGGGTGCGGGGGTGATCTCATGTTCCCTCTCGTGGATGATTTCGTACTCAGAGGCGAGCCGTGTCAGCTGTGACAAACTTTCTAATTGGTCTAATTGGTCTCGTCGCACGTATAGCTGGATTCCTGGCAAGGCGTTGTCGTAGATTCTGTGCAGCTGTTTAACTGGATCGTACCCGGCATGGTGCATGAGTAGCCGTATCTCGATGAGGTAATCTTTGAACGGTTCTCTCACCGCTTGCTTGCGGCCCCGGATCTGGTCGTCCAATTGTTCGAAATACCTTGGCGGCAGAAAATACGACAGAAATTCCTGGCGGAAGTATCCCCAGGAGCTACACTGCAGTTGGCTGGTACGGTACCAACGGCTAGCCCGGTCGGTGAGTAGTTCGGCCATGGCCCGAGGCAACTGGTTGGTGTCCACTCCATACGAGCTTGCGCGTTCCTCGAGTAGTTCCAGAAATGATGTCGGGTCATTTTCTCCGCTGAACTGGATGCCCCATCCGCGGATGCGTTCCGCGGTTCGTGCGATGCGGTTGTAGTCGGGCCCGTCGATGTGTGGGTCGATCGCTGGCACAATTCTCTGCGTGGGTGAGCGGCAAGTTTCAGTGGTTGGTGGCCTGGGGAGATCATCGACCATTAAGGTTGGTGGCCGGGGCTCGTTCTCAGCGATTGTGGGGATTTGTATTCTGGGTTTTGGGTCCTGCCTCTGGGTGCCTGATGGACCCGGGGTAGTGGGCTAGTGGCTAGTGGCTAGTCGGGCGTATTTCCGCTCAAGTTCTGCCAGGCGAACCCAATTACTCGGCGGGAGTGGTCCGGCGACTAGTATGGCAAAGTTCCTACGCATCTCGTCGACAGTTCCTTCACCGCTGAATCCAAATTCCTTGGCGAAAGCCTCCAGATCCTCTCGACGACGCTTGTAAATCCAGCCGATGCTGACGCCTGGGTTAGTGGTTTTCTCTACGGCGTGGAATTCGCTGCCTGAGTCCTCTTCGTGAGATTCCATGGTGTTTTGTGTTGCTTCTGGGGTGTTTTTGGGCACTTGATCACTGTTTTTCGGTACTCGCGCACTGCGTATACTTTCTCGGTGGCACTCGCGACTGGGTTTGTGTGTTCAGTTCCTAGCTCTGTTTTCTTTCTCGGTGGCCGTGGGTCTTTAGTCCACGTATCCCCGTGTTAAGGTTTTTTCTTTGAGTTTCTTTAACGTTGCCAGTAAAGTCCCTGCTCGGGCGCCACTTGTAGGATACCTATCCCAGGCTGAGGTAGGCTCAGTCTGTCCAAGGTTCTTTCCACAAGAAATTTGTAGAAATGCTGGCACTTTAAGGCAAGGGGATGGCCGTGAGACCGAAAATGGAGCGGGCGGCGCGTCGGGTTACCGTGCAGGCAATTCGGTATTCGCACTTTGGCGATGGAAGGGAAACGCTGACACCTGAGTTTTGGTGTGTGCGGTAATAATATGTTTCTGGGTTACCTGGGTTGGGTTCGCGGCCGGCGAAGAAAGTGATGACACTGCGTTGAGTTTGAGGTTTATGATTTTTTGTCTTTATTCTTGATTAATTGGGTTTTTATACTGCTAGTCGTGTAGTAATGTTTGAGTGTATTTTTATGGTGGCGCGGTGTTGACTGTTGATGCACTGCGATGGACTGCTGATCGACTGCCGATGGACTGCTGATCGACCGCTGATGCACTCTGATCGACTGCCCCATTGATCCATGGCGCGCGCTATTTAAAGCCGGCACCTGGGGTGTGAGGCCGCTGAGTCCGCGTTTTCGTGGGTGTATGTTGGGGCACCGTTTCGCTGTGATCGCGGAACTTGAGTGCAGTGTCAGGTGACCTAGTCGGCGTGTTTTGCTAACATAGCAACGCGGAATTAGGTGCAGTGTAATGGTAGTGTCAGGTGTTTTTAATAATAGTCTTATATATTATTTAGTTTATGATTATATATATCTTACATTATCTATTTATATTTCTTGTGGCGGACCGTTGTGGTCCGTTACAAACTTTTTTAACTTAACTGCACTATTTATTGGGTATATTTGTGTAACTTCTGTTTAATTTTTATTTATTTCGCTCTGTTGTTTGTTTGTTGGTTTCCTTTTTCGGACACTATGCCCTTGCCATATTCTCTCTAACATATCTCCGCCTACCGCTTGAACTTACTGTATTTTATTTCCATTGATTATAACAACTCTTTGGTTGCGTATTTTTTATTAATTTATTCATTTATTTATTGTTGTACGATTCGCTGTACTTTATTTCTTTCCACTTTATTCTCTCCATTGCACCCACTTCACTCTACTTACTCTTACAGAATAATAATAATTATAATGTTATATATCCCTGCCATCCTTGCTGTTATGATTAGTCCTCTGGTAGAATCCGTTCGTTAACAAGGGACTGCCGACTGCGCCAGTTATGATAATTTGTAAGTTCTGGAGAAATGATTGCGATAATCGTTGTGGTTTTGTTGAATATATCTTTCAAACTGAGTTCTTTATTTCAAAGTTTGTATATCGATGCTTAATGTTTATGTACTTATGCTGACCTAGCGGAATGAAAATTGCAACCGGACCGGATGCTTATGTAGGGCTCGTATTCGAAGCGGCCCCGATGTTTATGTTGGGTTGGCAACTTTGTTTCCAGCGAAGTATTTGGTTACTCTTGTTTTGGTTGCCGTAGGGGTTTCGGTGGGGGACCGCCGAGGGTAAATGCTGAGGCGGTAACTCGCGCATCGACGAAACCGGTGCTCGAATTTTTTAAACTGGGCAAGGAGAACCTGGTCGCTGATGCCTTGTCCAGGCAGCACCTTAATACTATGAAAGAGCAAGACGCTGAATCGTGCGTGGCAACAATCCACAGCCAGCTGTCTCTTACGCACACCAAAGAAACCACGGATAAGCACATAAATGGCTTTCAGAATCAAATAATTCTAGAAGAGGCGAGCTTCCCGTTGAAATGCAGTTTCGTCCTATATGGAAACAAACGGCGGCATTCAATTAATTTCTCCTGCAAAGAGTCATTGCTGGATGAGCTCGCAAACACAATCGTCCCCAAGGGCGTGAGCGCCCTCCACTGTGACTTGCACACTCTTGCAATGGTGCAGGATGAGCTGGTTCGAAGATTCCCAGCCACCAAGTTTTGGCACTGCAAGAACAGGGTGACAGACATATTCGGGGTCGCGTAGAGAAGGGAAATCCTCACCGCCGAGCACAACAGAGCCCACAGATCGGCCCAAGAAAACGTGAAACAAGTGCTCTCCGTGCCAGTTAAGCTGGCTTCTTTTGGTGGTGGGATACCTCTTCACGAACGAAAAATAGCTAAAGTTCCACTCCACAGGTTCGACACATCCTCTTCCTCTCCCTGTCCCTGGTGTCAGCACACATCACTGACTATTCGGCCAAAATACATTCCCATCATTGATGGGCGAATCCTGGTATGGGAAGAGGTTGCCTTAGACACTCAGCAAACCTTTCGGAGTACAAGAAGAAACAAGCGGCATGAGCGACATGTTCCCACAGTCGCATATGAAGAAATTGCTGGAAGTCGATACCGCTCACATACGAGACCTCCTGGAATCGTTGGGCGTGCACCACAGGGTAGCCAGAAGTCTAGACTTCCTGGGATCAATATTAAAGGTTGTGGCAGTGACACCGGATGCCGGTGATTTAGAGAGGGTAAGATTCACAGAGATGCGGTTGACTGAATCACACAATAGGCAAATTGAAGTAAATACCGGTGTCGTTCCTAAAAATACTTCAATCCGATAACGTAGTACGCTTTATAATCAAATTCCCCAGATAAAGATCGCCTGTAAGAAGATTACTATTTTCCCTGTTACCCGCAAGAACGTGATGCTGCGGATAATGGATAACGTGGTGGCGGAGTGCGGCGGAGAAATTCGCTCAATCAGGAACTGCACGTAACTTGGAGTTCATCCAGGAGTTTGGGAAAGAAATCGACACCAACCGAACATCCGAACAACCGCTGAATGCAGGAGTTAGTTGTTGGTTTGTATCGGCATCACTTGTCATTGCAAAAAGATCTGCTGTCCAGTTGAGAGAGGTGATCGCGGGATTAGGATCGACCGAGGGCGGCCTAGATCTTGAAGGGGGAGTAGTTAACAAACAATAATTAATACACGTGAACACATATTGCACAACCTTAACTTTATCCTACTTGCGCCACCTTACATGTAAACATCTTGCACCGTTTAGCTTCAGAACGCACTGACGCAGTTGTGGGCAGTACCCTCACCCATTGGCCAATACATAGCCGTCGCCTGATTCTGGCGGATGTGCTGTGGTCAGCGAATTCCATTCTTGTTTTGTATGGTTCGCGAGCTGAGAATTTTAAAGTTAAGTTTAGTTTTAATTTTGATGGATAAACGAACGGCTGTTCGATATTATAACTCCGACCCCGTCGTTAAACTTATTATAAAGTTTCTGAGCCTGATGGGCCAGCGACATAAAGGAAACTTCATTAACTTCCAGAAAAGGCAGCCGGCCAATTCGCCGCTGCTATCACCACCCCTCGCCACCGCGAGAGATTAGGAACAACCACAACCAGTCACCTCCGCTGACACCCAGTTGCCGCCAGCCGACCGCCGCCGCAGCTAACCAGCCAAATAGAATTCCCTCGCCACCGCGCGGGAAGAGGAACAACCAGCAACCACCACTGATACCCAGTTGCCGACAGCAGACCGCCGCCGAAGCTAACCATCTAAACATAATTTATACATACATAAAAATGTGCATGCAAGTACGTGCACAAAACGTTCAATAGAACCACAGTAGGTGAAATAACTAAGTAAAGGGAGGGTGTTTTACAAGCCAAGAAAGAGATAGAAGAGGTTTTCGATAAAAGAGGCTGTGTATTGGTTGAACAAGCTAAGAAAGAGAAGAGATATTCAGTAAGAGGTGGTGCGTAAGAAGGAAATCTCTTAACAACTAAAAACGAGAAAGAATGTACGGAGTCGCTGTAGACGCGACTCTACTTTTATACCCGTACTCAGTCTGTACACATGTGATTTATGTGGAATCTTCAAATGTTGTATCAGTTTTTTACATTTTACATCTTACATTTGTTTGCTTAATCTGTCATCTACATCTACATCAGTTCCCACAACAACACACGTACCCTGCACGAGGCAGAGTCTGTGAGCGTGAGTGTGAGTGTGAGTGAATCAGTAGCAGCCGCTGCAGCGCTGCTGCCATCAACCCTAATAAAAATGTATATTTTGTTGCGGGGCGCAACCCCGCAAGGGGTACTCGCTGCTGAAAATTAATTGGATCATTGTGCCTACAATAATGATCCGATCTGAACCAAATTCGGGAATCTGGTAGATATGGTAATTTTCTAACATACTGCATTTTTGTTTTTTCTATCTTCAAAATTGTGGATTTGAAATTGTGGAGTGGGCGTGCCAAAATTTTGAAATGAACTTGCACTGAAGCGATATCACAGAAGTCTAGGCAGAAAATTTGGTTGTTCTAGCTCTTATAGTCTCTAAGATCGAGGCGCTCATTTGTTCGAAAATCCAAATCGACTCGATTTTGTGTGAGTGCGAAAGAGAGGGAGTGAAGTTTTTGTCGTATGTTTTTCTCTATTGTGGCTATATTAATGATCCGATCCGATTCAGATTTGGGCCCCCAATAGATATAGTCTTTCTCTATGATTCTGCATCTTTCGTTTTCTGTTATCTTTTTAAATTGTGGACGCCACAGATGTGCGCCCTTTGTTGTGGCGGAAGTGGGCGGTGCGAAATTTTGAAACACTTTTCTAGGAGTGAGATATCACATCAGACTGGATAAAAGTTTGGTTGCTCTAGCTCTTATAGCCTTCGAGCAATGGGCGACAAACAAGACGGACGGACAGACGGACGGACAGACAGGGCTATATCGACTCGGCTATTGAAGCTGATTAAGAATATATATACTTTTTAGGGTCGGAAATTATTCCTTTCTATGTTACACACTTCCACTTTTACCACAAATACAATATACCCTTTTACTTTTCGAGTACGGGTATAAAAAAAGCAAAAGAGGCTGTGTATTTTGTACAAGCGAACGATTGCGTAAATGAGATTCTCTTACAATCTTTAATAAGACATAAAAAAGCAAAAGAGGCTGTGTATTTTGTACAAGCGAACGATTGCGTAAATGAGATTCTCTTACAATCTTTAATAAGACATAACGAAGAGGCTGCGTAATATAACAAGCCAATAGAGCAAAAATCCAATTAATGAAATATGTTTTAATTTTAAAAATAAGTAATAACAAAAATGGCTACTCTATTTATATAACATTTAAATTTTTCAAAATTTTTAAACTAATTGACTCATGTGCACCGTTAGAACTAAAAAGAAAACTGCTCGAAAAATAACACTCCTTAGATGAAATTATAGATGCTTGCTAAGTTGACGAGCAGATAAAAAGCAATCTGAATCAATGGTGATTCAATCTTATCATGACTCCATTAGAAAAAAATAACGTCCCGAAGAATAAAACCGGGCCCGGATTGCTCCAGGTGTGGGCTGACGAGTCATGCTAGCGATAACTTAGCCTGTCCTGCTCGAACACCCAAGTGCAACAAATGTTCAAAGTTAGGCCATTTTGGGCGAAAATGTGGGACAATTCTTAAACGTCAGTACTCTCAATCAAGACATGTGAACTTTCAGCGACGACAGACGAATGTACGCTGCGTCGAAGGAAAGTGCGTAGACACTAAATGACAAAGGGGAAACACGGACTGTTTTAAAATATCTAGTGATGACGAAGAAGAGATTATAAAATTCCGAACAGGAGGCTACGAGATTACTATGGTGATTGATTCTGGGTCGCGCATTAATTTAATTAGTCATAAAGACTGGAAAATTTTGGAAGAAAGAACGGCGACGGTGTTCAATTCCAGGTCGAGTTCACTGAAACAGTTTCGAGGGTATACCTCTAAACAATTACTTCAGGTGTTTCGCGCTTTCGAGGCGCCAATCTCAGTCGTTCCAGATGTCGAAGTGGTTGGAACCTTTTTCGTCATAGAAAATGGTCGGCAATCATTACTGGGACGACAGACAGCAATCCGACTGAAGGTTCTTCGCCTTGGTCTTAACATAAATCGGGTGCAAGAAAAACCCCATTTCCAAAATGGAAAGACGTCAAAATAAAACTCTGCATTGACTCCGTCATCAAACCAGTTCAGCAACCACTAAGGCGAATTCCCGTAGCATTGGAAGATAAAGTTCAGGCTAAACTTGAAGAGGCTTTGAGTCGAAATATTATCGAGCCGGTTATTAGTCATAGCCCATGGATATCTCCCATTGTATTAGCTTTTAAAGAGAACGGGGATATTCGTTTGTGCGTCGATATGCGTTTGGCGAACAAAAGCAATTCTTCGCGAAAACTATCCTTTACCAACATTCGATTCGTTCATGACTAATCTAAAGGACGCCGAATTTTGTTCACACCTAGACCTAAAAGACGCCTATCACCAACTAGAGCTGAACGAGTCTAGTAGAGAGATAACAACGTTTATAACCCAAAGAGGCCTTTTTTTTCGATACCAACGTTTGATGTTCGGTGTGAACTCGGCTCCAGAAATATTTCAACGTGGGCTTGAACAACTCCTAGCTATATTTCCAAATGGTACGAACTACATCGATGACATAATAATTTTTGGAGCTAACAAACAAGAACATGATAACACCGTTAAGGGTGTCTGCCAAATATTTGAAGAAAACAACGCCGTACTAAATTGAGAAGTATGAATTTGAAAAACTAACAAAATGTCGGAACCCATGCATGTACATATGTATGTAACACTCTGTTATATATATAAATATGTCGGAGAAGGTAAAACTATCTAATCTTCTTTATTCATTGTCGCGTTTTAGCGCAGTGAGTCGCGGTTGACTTTTCCTCAGGAAATCTGTGCACTAACTGAAAACCTCTCGTCTTATTTTCTTCCTTTTTGCCACGCATGACACAGTATTGCATCAGCCAATTGGTCTCTTTGGCAATTCCTTTTTGATCTTGCTCTCTCTCAGAGGCCACCTACACACACAACCGCGCCACACTCGGATTAGACGACACTCTCTCGTTCTCAATCCTCGCTCTCAGCAACAATGCGAACAGAAGGAACAACGGGTACGCAATTGCGTAATTTCTATTCTCCTTTATTAACTTTGTTTCTCAATTCTAACATTACTGTTCACATCTTCATAAATTTTCTTACGTTGCTATCATACATCTCCGACACGGCCTTCCTGACTTTCACACGTCCTCGTGTGCAAACTGTAACACTAGGTTGGTATCATTCTTGCTTTACTTTTCTTTTTTTCTCTTTTAAGACTATTTCAAAAAAAAGTTAAAATACAACACAACTTCATATATTGTGTCTTCAAATGTCGGTTTCGCAGGCTTCCTATATCAACTCTCACAGTGAGTCACATCAAACTCGCAACACGTCAGCCGCGCTACACGCCAAGTCAAAACATCTTCAGTTCTGCACTTGTGCCTTTGGCTTGACCTGGATCTTCTCTCTGTAGCTCGTACTTTTCTGCGCAAACCCCCTCCTTTGGCTATTCTCGTGATCAATCCACAGTTACAGGCTCTTGCCGCACTCTTGCGACGCTTTGCACTTTCAGTGCCTCGATCTCATCAGATCCAATCTCCATCACATAATATCACCCATACCTGGCATGAACATTGTTGATAAATCTAGCCCCTGCGTTTTACGTTTTCCACACCTCTCTTAGATGCGAGAACGAGTCCTATGATTAGTATCCTTTTCAGCACTGTCGTCTTTCTCAAAATTTTCGTCAAAAACTGCTCATCCGGCAGCCTTCGCAAACTCTCATGCGAATACATATACGTTCGCTTACTGGTCAATGATTTCAACAGGTATCGGTCACCTTCTAACAACTCAGCAAGCACAAAATGTTCTTTTGCACTTAGGATCCAATTTTGTCTGATGCCGTTCTTCACTTTTAAGCAAGACATGATTCCAACCTTGTGTTTTACAATTTTGGACTTATCTTTATCAACTCGCTTCTTTTCGTACTTCGCATTATTTTCCATATTTTCTTTGGCCTGAACTCTTGCCTGCTTACAATCTATTTAAGCTTCATCACTTATAGGCAACAAGCGCATTGGCCTTGCCTCTCTTCCAATTAATAGTTATAACGGGCTAAATCTCGTTACCCTGATTGTCGTACAATTCATGGCCAACTGAACTTCACATAGTGCATCCTGCCAGGAACGTTCATTTATCTCTACAGCGGTCAGCATACTTTTCATCGTGCTCATGACTCGTTCAACTTGGCCATTGGCCCTACTTGCACCTGTCGCTATCAAATGTAATTCTATTTTGTGCATTGAGCAGAACTCTCGAAGCCGTCCACAAGCGAAGCTTCTGCGTTGATCAGCAATGATACGATTAGCAATGATACGAAAAGCGATATGGTTGACATCAGAGCGTTAATACAGTTTTCTGCATCCAAATTCAAAGAATGATGAACGCGTCAATATGCACTATGACATATTCTTTGGTATCATTTTTACCACTCAGCCTTCCGCTTATATCAATACGCACAGTATGCCATTTTATTTCGACTTTCGGAATTGGATGCAATTCCTTCTGAATCTTTCCTGACTGAGGCTTTAATAGTTTGCATGTTATGCAGTTTTCTACAAATTTTTGAACGTTTTCTGCCACCCCAAATGCATTATCGCTTCATGCACATGATTTACCACTGACCACCTGAAAGCCCTCGGGATTACAGGTAGACAGTGCGTTTTACCATTTCTCTGAATATTCCGATATAGAATTTCGGTTCGTAACTCATATGTCTTCGCAAAATTCTCCTGCGACTCCCCACCATTTAGCTGGGCTATGATTTCCCTTAAGAACGAATCGCGCTGCTGCTCAGCTACAAGCCAGTTGTCTGTCACCTCAGTCAGGTCTATTCGAATTTCGGTTGTTTTTTATGCTCTCACGCTCAACGTCAGTTGGATTTCGGGATAAAAAGTCGACGTGCGCCATGCGACTTCCCTTGCGGTACTCTACAGTGAAATCAAAGCACTGTAAAAATATGCCCACCAGCGGTGTACTCTGAACATTAGTTTTGTACTTTTGTACGACTTGCTTTCAACGAATTACAATCCGTAAAGATTACAAACTTTCGACCCTGAAGGTAATTTCGAAAATGTTTTACAGCGTTGTACACTGCCAGGGTCTCTAGTTCGTACGTGTTGAGGGCAGCAGCGCTGTTAGCGGAGGTAACAGCGCGCTGTTAGCTCGCGCGCTCTCTCGTGTTGCTCGCTTTCGCGCTCTTGAGCGCGGTCGACTCGGCTCTTCACCATGGGCTCTAGCCGTAGGCCTAGCTTGACCTGACATTCGCTCTACACAGCCGAACACAGACGAACGCAGCCGCAACACCCAACACCAGCCCCACTTGTGAACTTTTTTTACCCGAAATAAATACAAGCCGCATTAAATTTACGCCCCCGATCTTTTTACTGGGAATATTGCCGGGACATCCACCCTCCTACAAACATTGGTCCTTCGAGCCGGATCTTCGCCTTCCCTATAAGGAGGAGTCCAACCTGCAAGCATCGGTGGATTACATCGCTACTTCCCAAGATAAGTACGACTTCGTCTCCCGATTTGTTTTATTCCCTGCAAGTCCGCGTTCCGTTATATATGTATATATATTCTTATATACATATCTTCATTTTTTTGGGTTCCATCCTCTTTCGCCAACTCCATATTCTTGGCGATTCCGGCTGCTCTCAATGTCTTTATCTACCACTACCAGTGCTACGGTAGTTTTTTCCGATTCCGCTTTTTGTGTTTGTTTGTGCGTGCAGTGTGTTTAATTAAATTAAATTAAATAAAAGCACCTATATCCAGGTGCACCCCAGTGCAGTGCAGCATATATGCATTCAAAGTCGCAAGAGCGGACCCGCAGCGACATAATTACAGACACATAATTACATACATCGCTACATGCATTACACACATATATAAATACATCGGCACACTCCGAGTGCAAACATAATAAAATTAAAAGTGTTTTATTTCGTATATATACACATATCTACATTTATTTCCATACATATATACATTCATTTCCATAGTTGGCCGCAATATATTTATATTGCCAACTATATATGTGTCTAAAATAACCCTACGCACATATGTACAAAGAAAATACCACGTTCCGTATTTAAATACCTTATTCCACACATACATACACTGCGCATCATCAGGTTATCGCCCCCTTTTACACTCACCGCCAATGCTCAATAAAATCTAAACCATCAACGCTACAGCTTTAAAATTTTTTTTATATTGTGCTACATTCATTTCTCTTTAAAATAAAACAACAATGGCTACTTTAACAATAAGGAATATTTTTTAATAAATGTTTTTGAGAAAAGTACAAAAAATGTAAAAAATTTGGTCATCAGGTTAGCGCCCCTACGTTAAATTCAATTTAATTAAGCTGATGACCAATAATGGTAGTATATATCACCTGTATATTACATTTGTATCATTTCAAGTAATATTAGTAGAGCGTAGTCCCGCCTTTGTTTGAAAAAATTCAAAAATTCGATTGGGAATTGAATTATAAAGTTGTTCAATATAATTTAATGATATGGTTGACCAAGCGTGTTTAATTCCTTCGATTAACACTGTCTTTGTACTATACTGCTTTCCGGACTCATACACTTTCCTGACCAACCATCCCCAGACGTTTTCAATGATGTTAAGGTCGGGTGAGTATGGTGGCCACTCCATGAGATCAACTGTTTGGCCCTGAATCCATGACTTCACGGATCGGGCGGTGTGAATTGGAGCAGTATCGTGCTGGAAAGGCCACTGCAGGTTTTGAAAAAGGTTTTGAAAATGTGGAAAAGCCGTTTTTAAAACGGTGTTATAGTCCTGTGCGTTCATGCGCGATGTCAAAAATTGAAGCTCGCAAGTGCCGTAGTAGGATATTGCTCCCCAGACCATAACCCCTCCCACTCGGCTGTGCAACCGGTCCAAGTGATGTTCTTCTTTCCGCAGGTCATGAAAATAATAATTATAGCCATCAGGCCCTTCCAAATACAATTTTTTTCATCTGAAAAGACAACATGCTTCCATTGGGTTGACCACGTCATGTGAGTTCGTGCAAAATTAAGGCGCATTTCTTTTCTCTGCATATTGAGTGGTGGTTTTTTTTTTAATTTCTGTCTCTTTAAGTGATTAGCTTTCTTAATTTGTAACGAACCGTTACATTTACACTCACCATATTATACCATATGTAATACTTTTATAAGACCCAATACAGAACACAAAACACCATACCACATTTTGTAACAACACAAACACCATACATCTGACACTGTACAATTTCCAAGTCCCACGCGCCGATCGATTTCTGCCGAATCGACACACGCGCCATAATTTCCACAAGAGTTACCCAACTCCAGTTTCCCCGCCGAGTTACACAACTCCACGCAGGTCATTCCTCGGTACGACCGAGCCAATGACCACAGCCTAGACTCAGCTCATTTCTCGGTGCATCCGAGGCAATGACCGGGTCGGTGGCACGCGCTGGAGAACCCGACACCAGCCCAGCCCCCAGACTTGCGGACTCAGCACTCGAGATCGGGCTTAAATAGCCCGAGCCCTCGATCAATCAGGGCAGTCCATCGCCTATCATAAACCAAAACGGCAGTCCATCGCCTATTCTAAGTCGCGTCACCTCCGCGAGAACACTATATATACGAAACCACTACACGACACAAGAAAAGACACAGAACACAAATAAACGCCAGTTAAATAATATCAAAAACCAAAACTCACAACGTGTCATCAATTCTTCGCCGAACCCTCAACGGAAATAAGGTAAACCCAACCAAATATTACCAAACACCAAAAACTCTGGTGTCAGCACTTTCCTCACCGAGCGCGACACCGAACGGTGTTAACGGTCTTGTTCATCGCCAAGTGCGAATTACCTACACGGTAATTAGACCCTACGCCTGCTCCACTTTCGGTCTCACGGCCTTTGTTTTTGAAGTCCCAGCAATCTACAAAAATTCTTGTAGAGAACCCTGACAGACTGAGCTTACCTCAGTCTGAAATAAGGTATCATTACAAGTGGCGCCCGAGCAGGGACTTTCGGAAACTTTAAAGAGATTTCAAAGCCAACCTTCTGGCAACTTTAAGGAAACTTAAAGAGAAACCTTAACACGAGGCTACGTGGATTAAAGACCCACGGCCATCGAGACAGAATATAAGAGCTAATCGTAGAAGTCCGGTAAAACAAATTCGCCACCCGAATCCAGTCGCGAGTGCCGGGAAAGTAAAAACGCAGTGATCAAGTGAAAAGTGCCCAAAACAACACAACGAAAAATCACCATGGAAGCCTACGAAGACGACGCGAGCATTGATTTCCACACCAGCGAGCCAGTCGCCAATCCAGGCGTCAGCATCGGCTGGATCTACAAGCGCCGCCGAGATGAGCTGGAGGCCTTCGCCAAGGAATTCGAATTTGACACCGAAGGAACTGTTGAAGAGTTGCGCAAGAACTTTTGCCACACTAGTCGCCGGACCACTCCCGCCGGGTGCCTGGACTCGCTTGGCAGAACTCGAGAGACAATACGCAAAACCAGCAGGACGCTCCAATTCCCCGCTGCCCACTAATCCAGGACCATCAGGCACCGGAGGATGGGACCCCAAAGCAAGCTTGCAAGTCCCCGCAGCCCCAGAGACCGCGCCGCGACCACCAGTGGTCACAGCCGCCGATCTTCCAAGGCCACCCACTATGGAAACCTCCCGTGCGCCCACACAGCGAATTATACCGTCGATTGACGCACCTATAATCGGGCCCGACTATAACCACGTCGCACGCACGGCAGAACGCATCCGCGGATGGGGCATCCAGTTCAACGGAGAAGATGACCCACTATCGTTTCTGGAACTACTCGAGGAACGCGCACGCGCCTACGGAGTGGACACTAACCAGCTGCCTCGTAGCATGGCCGAACTACTCACCGACCGAGCCAGTCGCTGGCACCGTACCAGCCAACTACAGGGTAGCTCCTGGGCATATTTCCGCCAAGAATTTCTGACTTATTTTCTGCCGCCAAGGTATTTCGAACAATTGAGGACCAGATCCGAGGCCGCAAGCAAGCGGTGGGAGAACCATTCAAAGACTATCTCATCGAGATACGGCTACTCATGCACCATGCCGAGTACGACCTAGTTAAGGAGCTCTATAGGATCTACGACAACGCCCTGCCAGGACTCAACTATACGTGCGACGAGACGAACTGGAAAGTTTGTCACAGCTAACCCGATTAGCGGCAGAGTACGAGCTTATTCACGAGAGGAAACACGCAACGACTCCCGCACCCATGCGAATCCCATCAAGAGACACCAGACCGGCAAGACACCCAGACCGCAGAGAAGGTGAGTCCTACCGTACCCCTTTCGGAGACCCCATTGGGATTCAGCCGACACACCGCGCAGACAGTCATCGAATCAAAATAATGCAACAAACCAAGACGTCGCCCATCGAATGGTCACCACCCCCATTTCCAACCCTCGCGCAGCCTGTCGCCGATGTGGTCAAGCTGGGCACGCCGCCTATGACTGCCACAACGCTTCGATCCTATTCTGCTGGGAATGTGGAAAGCGCGGCACTCGAACCGTCGACTGCTGCCGCCGAGCCACGTCGGGAAACGACACGCGTCCTCAACTGACCCGGGATCAGCCGAGAACGACGCCTCCCCAGACCCGCGACTAAGCAACCCACTACACGTGAACGACGGCCGAATAGTGGCGACAGTGACAATAGGAGGACAAACAACGGAGGCCACCATCGACACCGGGGCATCCCGAAGTTTCGTCAGCGACAACCCAGCCCGACAACTAAACAAAAACTCCAACCTGCAAGATGCATGCGTCCGCATACGCCTGGCTGACGGCTCAGTCAGAGAGATCACACAAGTTCTACTGGCGCACATCAAGCTGGATCAACGAGAGGCCCAAATCCCACTCCTGGTCCTACCAAACATGCTGGAGCAAGTTATAGTCGGCATGGACTTTCTATGTGCTATCGAAACGACGATCCAATGCGGCACCACGCTGCTAAAGCTACAAGGTCGCCACCTCATGCCAACGCCACCGTCAGTTCAATCCAACCACGTACAAGTCACCGAACCCAGCACCAAGAAATCTAGGCCAACAGCGAACACACTTCCCCGACCTACCACAAAGAATACGGCCCCAATATCACAACGAAGAATACGACACCGAAACCAACCACAGCGAACACACGTCCCCGACCTACCCCAAAGAAGACGGCACCCAATAATGCAACGAAGAATACGACACCGAAACCAACCACAACGAAAGCGAAGAACCGGCCCACAACGGAAAACACGAATCCGAAGCAAGCACCGGTAAACTGCAACCAAGCAAACGGGAAAACGAATCCCACGGCCACTACGGAGCACCCGCGTCCTAAGCCAAACCCAGGGAACACACATCCCAAACACACCACGAGGATCTCACACACGAGACAAGAATCAACACACTTGAACCAGGCGCTCGCCACAGGAAGCCCAGGATCAAAACAAACTACGGGGCACACGCACCCCGAACCTACCACAAGGATCGAATTACCTACACGGTAATTAGACCCTACGCCTGCTCCACTTTCGGTCTCACGGCCTTTGTTTTGAAGTCCCAGCAATCTACAAAAATTCTTGTAGAGAACCCCTGGACAGACTGAGCTTACCTCAGTCTGAAATAAGGTATCATTACAAGTGGCGCCCGAGCAGGGACTTTCGGAAACTTTAAAGAGATTTCAAAGCCAACCTTCTGGCAACTTTAAGGAAACTTAAAGAGAAACCTTAACACGAGGCTACGTGGATTAAAGACCCACGGCCATCGAGACAGAATATAAGAGCTAATCGTAGAAGTCCGGTAAAACAAATTCGCCACCCGAATCCAGTCGCGAGTGCCGGAAAGTAAAACGCAGTGATCAAGAAAAGTGCCCAAAACAACACAACGAAAAATCACCATGGAAGCCTACGAAGACGACGCGAGCATTGATTTCCACACCAGCGAGCCAGTCGCCAATCCAGGCGTCAGCATCGGCTGGATCTACAAGCGCCGCCGAGATGAGCTGGAGGCCTTCGCCAAGGAATTCGAATTTGACACCGAAGGAACTGTTGAAGAGTTGCGCAAGAACTTTGCCACACTAGTCGCCGGACCACTCCCGCCGGGTGCCTGGACTCGCTTGGCAGAACTCGAGAGACAATACGCAAAACCAGCAGGACGCTCCAATTCCCCGCTGCCCACTAATCCAGGACCATCAGGCACCGGAGGATGGGACCCCAAAGCAAGCTTGCAAGTCCCCGCAGCCCCAGAGACCGCGCCGCGACCACCAGTGGTCACAGCCGCCGATCTTCCAAGGCCACCCACTATGGAAACCTCCCGTGCGCCCACACAGCGAATTATACCGTCGATTGACGCACCTATAATCGGGCCCGACTATAACCACGTCGCACGCACGGCAGAACGCATCCGCGGATGGGGCATCCAGTTCAACGGAGAAGATGACCCACTATCGTTTCTGGAACTACTCGAGGAACGCGCACGCGCCTACGGAGTGGACACTAACCAGCTGCCTCGTAGCATGGCCGAACTACTCACCGACCGAGCCAGTCGCTGGCACCGTACCAGCCAACTACAGGGGTAGCTCCTGGGCATATTTCCGCCAAGAATTTCTGACTTATTTTCTGCCGCCAAGGTATTTCGAACAATTGGAGGACCAGATCCGAGGCCGCAAGCAAGCGGTGGGAGAACCATTCAAAGACTATCTCATCGAGATACGGCTACTCATGCACCATGCCGAGTACGACCTAGTTAAGGAGCTCTATAGGATCTACGACAACGCCCTGCCAGGACTCCAACTATACGTGCGACGAGACGAACTGGAAAGTTTGTCACAGCTAACCCGATTAGCGGCAGAGTACGAGCTTATTCACGAGAGGAAACACGCAACGACTCCCGCACCCATGCGAATCCCATCAAGAGACACCAGACCGGCAAGACACCCAGACCGCAGAGAAGGTGAGTCCTACCGTACCCCCTTTCGGAGACCCCATTGGGATTCAGCCGACACACCGCGCAGACAGTCATCGAATCAAAATAATGCAACAAACCAAGACGTCGCCCATCGAATGGTCACCACTCCCATTTCCAACCCTCGCGCAGCCTGTCGCCGATGTGGTCAAGCTGGGCACGCCGCCTATGACTGCCACAACGCTTCGATCCTATTCTGCTGGGAATGTGGAAAGCGCGGCACTCGAACCGTCGACTGCTGCCGCCGAGCCACGTCGGGAAACGACACGCGTCCTCAACTGACCCGGGATCAGCCGAGAACGACGCCTCCCCAGACCCGCGACTAAGCAACCCACTACACGTGAACGACGGCCGAATAGTGGCGACAGTGACAATAGGAGGACAAACAACGGAGGCCACCATCGACACCGGGGCATCCCGAAGTTTCGTCAGCGACAACCTGGCCCGACAACTAAACAAAAACTCCAACCTGCAAGATGCATGCGTCCGCATACGCCTGGCTGACGGCTCAGTCAGAGATCACACAAGTTCTACTGGCGCACATCAAGCTGGATCAACGAGAGGCCCAAATCCCACTCCTGGTCCTACCAAACATGCTGGAGCAAGTTATAGTCGGCATGGACTTTCTATGTGCTATCGAAACGACGATCCAATGCGGCACCACGCTGCTAAAGCTACAAGGTCGCCACCTCATGCCAACGCCACCGTCAGTTCAATCCAACCACGTACAAGTCACCGAACCCAGCACCAAGAAATCTAGGCCAACAGCGAACACACTTCCCCGACCTACCACAAAGAATACGGCCCCCAATATCACAACGAAGAATACGACACCGAAACCAACCACAGCGAACACACGTCCCCGACCTACCCCAAAGAAGACGGCACCCAATAATGCAACGAAGAATACGACACCGAAACCAACCACAACGAAAGCGAAGAACCGGCCCACAACGGAAAACACGAATCCGAAGCAAGCACCGGTAAACTGCAACCAAGCAAACGGGAAAACGAATCCCACGGCCACTACGGAGCACCCGCGTCCTAAGCCAAACCCAGGGAACACACATCCCAAACACACCACGAGGATCTCACACACGAGACAAGAATCAACACACTTGAACCAGGCGCTCGCCACAGGAAGCCCAGGATCAAAAACAAACTACAGGGCACACGCACCCCGAACCTACCACAAGGATCTCACACACGAGACAAACCCCAACGAACTGGAACCCGCTCGACACAGGAAGCCCAGGTCCAAGTTCAGCCACCGCGCACCCATGCACCCTACCCTCAATGGAGAAGGTGAACCCACGGACACCCTCAGAGACGACAACCAGCCCCGAACAACGAAAACGGCAGCAACAGTGCAACAACCAAACCACGAGGGAAACAGCCACGCAAATCCCCTTGCTGGTCGGGTCCAACCATCGAGCTAATATCCACGGAACCTCTCCACTCGGAACCGGAATCTAGCCCGATGACCCCCGAAACACCGACCGCAGCCCTGTCGTACCCACGGCCGACGCCACACCGATTTTCGCCAACCCACTGGAGTACCTTCCGCGTACTGACGTGCCCACTAGCGCCATGCACCACGCCATGCCTAGCCCCACGTCCGAAATCTTCGTCGCCCAAACAAGTCGTTGCTGCGAAAACAGAATCGTCACTGAGACCCGCCTGGCCATACGTAGATCTGGAGACATTACGACCCAGATATACCGCCAGACCCACGAAGCTACGCCACTCACGGCCAACTCTACCCCGATCGTCGCCCACATAAGCGACTACCCACGTAGGATCGAACACCCCAGCGCGTTCGACACAACCATCCTCCCAGAAGACCCAGGCCAGCCACAGGACCCCGACACCCCGATCTCACCGACCCCGACCCAGAACTGATCTCCGATCCCTGGCCGCCGGACATAGCGCCACAGATCCAAGAATTTCTGTACACAGAACTTCCAAAGTTCAATAATCTCCACGGGACCTCCAACATAGCCGAGCACACCATCGTCATGAGGGATAATCGACCCATCAAACAGAGGTACTACCCAAAAAACCCCGCCATGATGCGGATTATCGATGAGCAAGTCGACCAATTGATCCAAGAAGGTCTCATCGAACCCTCACGAAGCCCGCACAGCGCCCCAATCGTACTCGTACGTAAAAGAACGGCAAATGGCGCATGTGCGTGGACTACCGCCAACTCAACGCTCACTCTATTCCTGACGCATACCCACTGCCCAGAATCAACTACATCTTGGAGCGCCTACAGAACGCACGCTTCATAACCACCCTCGATCTAAAAACGGATACTGGCAAATACCCATGGCCAACGGAAGCAGAGAAGCCACCGCCTTCACGGTCCCCGGCAGAGGTCTCTATCAATGGAAAGTGATGCCCTTCGGATTACATTCTGCACCAGCAACATTCCAACGGGCCCTTGATACCGTGATCGGAGCCGACATGGAACCCTACGCATTCGCCTATTTAGACGACATTGTCGTCGTCGGACGAGACTTCAAGGACCACCTACACAACCTGGCAATAGTCCTCTCTCGCCTCCGAAAAGCGAATCTGCGGATAAACGCGGAAAAGTGCACATTTTTCCAAAACCGGATCAAATATCTTGGTCACGTCATCAGCGAAGAAGGTATCCACACGGACCCCGACAAGATTGCCGTCAAAGAACTCAAGCCACCCACGAACCTAAAAAGAACTACGTCAGTGCATCGGAATGGCATCCTGGTACCGAAGATTTGTGCCAAACTTTGCTACAGTAGTCCAACCAATATCTCAGCTACTCAAGAAGGGACAAACATGGACATGGACCGCAGATCAACAAGCGGCCTTCGACCAACTAAAGGAACTACTCACGACCGCTCCTGTAAATTTGCTTGCTTGCCCCGATTTCAACGTCAAGTTCTCACTACAAAACCGATGCGAGCAACCTCGGCATAGGCGCCGTACTCTCGCAGGAGATCGAAGGAAAGGAACGCGTCATCGCCTATGTCAGCCGACGCTTGAACCAGGCCGAAGGAAACTACTCCGCTACAGACAAGGGATGCCTCGCCGTCATTTGGGCAATCCGAAAACTACGATGCTACCTAGAGGGATACCGGTTCGACGTTATAACAGACCATCTCGCGCTGAAATGGCTAAATACTCTGGAAAGCCCCTACGGAAGAATAGCGAGATGGGCGCTCGAACTCCAACAGTATCAGTACGACGTCCACTATAGACCAGGGAAACAAAACGTGGTTGCCGATGCCCTGTCCCGACAACCCTTGGAGACGCTAGCAAGAATCAAAGAGGACGCAACATCTTGCCCCTGGCTCACACGAAGCATTCAGCAAACCAAAGAAGAACCCGATAAATACCCCGACTACGTTTTCGAAAATGGAGAACTCTACAGACATCTGGGCCACGGAGCCGACGATCACGACCATGGCTGAGGAAGCAAAACGACACCAGCGATCACAACGACCCCTGACGACGGAAAACCACCAATAGAAACGCCAAAACACGTTGGCCAGAAACTTTGCCGACCCAGGAGTAACCAAAGCGGCCAATTGCAACCCCACCCGGAAGAAAGGGGGTGTAACGAACCGTTACATTTACACTCACCATATTATACCATATGTAATACTTTATAAGACCCAATACAGAACACAAAACACCATACCACATTTTGTAACAACACAAACACCATACATCTGACACTGTACAATTTCCAAGTCCCACGCGCCGATCGATTTCTGCCGAATCGACACACGCGCCATAATTTCCACAAGAGTTACCCAACTCCAGTTTCCCCGCCGAGTTACACAACTCCACGCAGGTCATTCCTCGGTACGACCGAGCCAATGACCACAGCCTAGACTCAGCTCATTTCTCGGTGCATCCGAGGCAATGACCGGGTCGGTGGCACGCGCTGGAGAACCCGACACCAACCCAGCCCCCAGACTTGCGGACTCAGCACTCGAGATCGGGCTTAAATAGCCCGAGCCCTCGATCAATCAGGGCAGTCCATCGCCTATCATAAACCAAAACGGCAGTCCATCGCCTATTCTAAGTCGCGTCACCTCCGCGAGAACACTATATACGAAACCACTACACGACACAAGAAAAGACACAGAACACAAATAAACGCCAGTTAAATAATATCAAAAACAAAACTCACAACGTGTCATCAATTCTTCGCCGAACCCTCAACGGAAATAAGGTAAACCCAACCAAATATTACCAAACACCAAAAACTCTGGTGTCAGCACTTTCCTCACCGAGCGCGACACCGAACGGTGTTAACGTTCTTGTTCATCGCCAAGTGCGAATTACCTACACGGTAATTAGACCCTACGCCTGCTCCACTTTCGGTCTCACGGCCAAGCCTTTGTTTTTGAAGTCCCAGCAATCTACAAAAATTCTTGTAGAGAACCCTGGACAGACTGAGCTTACCTCAGTCTGAAATAAGGTATCATTACAAATTACTTCATTTGGACCGTTGATAAACTTGACTTAACACCGGTTTTTCCCTATCTTGGTGGTCGATTCGTGCGAATTCGAAGCTTCCCGAAGTATTGCTCTTCTATCTGCTTGTGAAATCACTTTTATTATTGCCGCCTTTGTAGTTTTTCCATAGCATTCCTTATTTTTAAGAAAATTGGCAATTGTTTTTCTGTATCTTCCTGTCTTGTCCGCAATTTTATGGTTGGATAGTCCAGATTCAAAGTATGCCTCAATCTTTGATTTTTCAACCAAAGACAAAACTGTTCCTTTACCCATACTGTACGTTTATTTAAAGATATTGAATACGTAATCCTTTACAAAAAATTTGGTGACTGTAATTGCCGAAACAAGCTAAATAACTTAAATTGCATTTGGCGGCGCTAATCTGATGACGCAAAATAAGAGCACGCATTCTTTTGCGAAAATAAAGCATAAAAAGAAAATAAAACATAACGGCTCTTCTCTCGCGCTTTTATTTTATTATAAAGAGATCTCATATAAGTATAACAAAATCAAAACAAAAACTAAGATTTATTTACGTGCAATAGGCAAAAGAGAAAAAGCAAAAGAAAATGTTTGTAAAGGGGGCGCTAACCTGATGACGCGAAGTGTACATTCCGCGCATATCCACATACATTTTTACAATAAATTCTGCGATTCCGAACAGTTTACGCGTTCCAGCAACACCTTTGGTCGCCACAAGATATAATATTATCTCCAATTCCGTAATAAATTATCCTCGACCCAGGCACAGCGCATTTCCATAGCTATTTCGCATTTTTTCGTGCCAATTTGTTGGAATTGTCTGTCTATGTATATGTTCCGAACTAGAGGTGACAACGTGTAAGGACAACTATCGGTATCACGAACACCGACAAATAAAACAAATAAATTCAAGCCGCCGAATTATCCAAAAATACAAAGTGTTACGTTGGTTCCGCTTCAATTAAAAGCCGACTGTAAACAGAATAATTACTTTTTTTTGTTATTTCATATCCAGTGGCAATTAGTTTCCTGGGCCCATTCCTCCTGCTTGTGATTCCTTTCGGCTTTACAGCCTCCGCAACTGAACAAGAATGATAATAATTTCGTACGCAATCCTTCCGAGAGAAAATATTATTTGCCCACTGCACAAGTCCGTCAAAAGGTAAACGGAGAAGCGCCGCACTAACAATATTTTTTAAATATTGTCACAACCAGTGTGAACGTTCCCCTCCTCGGCGTGTATCAATTGATCCACTCATTGTTTGGGAACCTCGATCCAGAGCGACCCCAAATAATCCGAGTCAGTATTGAAAATTGTTGTCCAACACAGAGCGAGGCCTTTTCCATTCACCCAGCAGTGGGTTTCTTTTTTTTGCGTATTTACGGAAGTTATTGCCTTCTGTTGTGGTGTCCTGCCCAGCCTAAGTTTTTTTTTTTTCCTTCCGTCAATCCGACTTCAGCTTCAGACTTCGCAGCCACACTCTGCGCGTGGGCGTACGTAGTATGCCAACGGGTGACAAGGACAGCAAAGGGTTTCTGGCTGCGACCTCTCCAAGTCGGCTACGCGCCTCTTCCGCCTCAGGAACTACCCCCACTCAGAGGATCAAGTCGCCAGTCACTCCCAGAGCAGCCAGTAGCAGCCCTGCTGCCAGGACCAAATCGGTTCTCAAGGTGCCAGCTCGGATCCAAGACGATCTCACCAGCTCTTCCGTTTTCAGTCCCGTAAGCTCGAGACCCGCTAATCTCAATACTCAGCTGGCCCAAACATCAGTCCATCCGTCTGCACCGCAGACTTACCAGGGCGGCTGTCGACTTCCCCTGCGACATCGAGGTCTTCACAGGAGATTACGTCCGTTGGCCTACTTTCCGAAATTTATTTACGGCATTTTATATCAATAATTCTAGGCTGTCTCCGGTGGAGAAGCTATATCATCTCACCGCTAAGACAAGTGGCGATCCGAAGGCCATAGTCGAAAAGTCCCGCTCACAAACGATGGGTTCGAGGCGGCATGGTCGGCCCTCCGAAACCGATATGAAAATAATCGGCTCCTGGTGACCAACCAGATCAATATTCTGCTCTTTCTGCCTCGCGTCGAGTCTCGAGACCAGCCGAGCTTTGAAAGAGCTTCAAAGCACGATGCAAGGGGTCCTCACAGCTCTTGCTCACTCCAAGGTCTGCACGGACAACTGGGATAGCCTCCTTTGTGACAATCTGTGCCTCCAAGTTGCCGAAGTTGACCCGGTCCCTGTGGGAAGCATCCGTCACCGACAAGAAAGAGGTTCCTCCATGGGCGGAAATCGACGACTTCCTCACTCAGTGCTATTTGACGCTAGAGCCCATGGAAAGCGACCCATCCACTTCCAAAGGCCATCCGAACCCACCACTGTCCAAAGGTACCCTGAATTCGCAGCCCTCCGGAAGCAACTCCAACCCGTTCCGGTCTCAGGGGAGTCCGTGCCCAGGAAGTTTCACTCCTTCCAGACACAAGTGAGTCCAAAGAGAAGAACGTGTGATCTCTGCTCTAAAGAGAACCATCCGATCCGACTTTGTCCGCACTTCCTACAGATGACCGTGGATGCACGGGCCAGTTGCATTAAAAAAGGCAGCTGTGCTTGAACTGTTTTCGCGAGAGGGCACCAGCTCCGGGAATGCCAAAGCGCCCACAGTTGCTTCACTTGTGGAGCCCGCCACAACACGCTTCTGCATCGGGGTTCCTCGGCTCCCAGCGAATTGACTTCCGCGACCGCGGAGGAGTCCGGTTCCTCCGTCGCTCCAGCCAACGTTCAGAACTATTTGTCCTCGGGAACAAGAGCGGTGCTTCTCGGCACTGCGATGATCAACATTTGCCACCGAGGGACAAATTTCCGTGCCCGCGCTCTAATCGACTCGGGCTCCGAGGCAACTTTCATTACGGAACGTCTCTTTAATATCATTCAACTACCATTCCACCTTATTCAGGCCCAAGTTTCAGGCCTTAATCATACTGTAGCAGCTCAGTCCAAGAAGCTCTGTGATTTTTCCATTCGCTCCCCTGGTTACGCCGAGCGTACAGTTAAACGCCACGGCCTACGTCCTGCCAGAGATCGCCGGCAATCTTCCTTCATATCCGATCCCGCAGAACGCGCTGCGAGACTTGCCGAACCCGCCATTAGCAGACCTTGCGTTTTATGAGAGCTCACAGATAGACGTTCTGATTGGAGCCGATCTCCTTCCGTCCGTATTGTTAAGCGGCTCACAGACCGACATCTGTGGCTCCCTCCTCGGACAGGAAACTATCTTTTTGGGGTGCTTACCGGTCCATTGCCAAGTGCTGTTCCTGACCAGATTGCATACTTCTCCACTCGAATTTCCCACGTCCCCGACGCTCCGTTAGACAAACTTCTCACAAAGTTTTGGGAGGTGGAGGATCTACCTATCAAGGTAGTAGGAGAGTCGGACTCCTTTTGCGAAAGCCATTTTATTCGAACCACGTCAAGAACGTCAAGAACGTCAAGCGGGAAGTACGTGGTAACACTGCCGTTTCGTGACCCCGCTCATTGTGGGTCAGGCCTGGGGCATTCAAGGTCCATTGCTCTAGCTCAATTTCTCCGAAATGAGAATCGGCTAAAGAGAAACGATCCATTTCAAGAGCAGTATAACTCTGTGATCCGTGAATATTTAGATCTCGACCATATGACAGAGGTTTCGTCCACTAATGATTCCGCCAATTAATATCTCCCGCACCATGCGGTAATCAAAACCGGAGAGCACTACTACGAAAGTCAGCGTGGTATTCAACGCGTCCAACCCTTCTGCGAACGGTACGAGCTTGAACGATCTGCTTCATGCTGGTCCGGTCCTCCAATCCGATTTAACCATCCAAATCCTGAAGTGGCGCTATTTCCGATACGTCTTTAACGCCGACATTACAAAGATGTATCACCAGATTTGGGTACATCCAACGCACACCCCCTTTCAGCGAATCTTATTCCGAAACCAGGCGGGTGAGATTCGGGATTATGAGCTGAAAACCGTGACTTTTGGAGTCAATTGCGCTCCGTTTTAGCCATTCGGGTCCTGCAACAGCTTGCCGACGACATCCAGTCGCGATTTCCAAGGGCAAGTCACATTGTGCGGCTATTCATGTACGTCGACGACGTCCTAGCCGGAGCAGACTCCGTCAAGGAAGCTCAGCTGGCCATTCACGAATTGCAAGCCGCCCTCAGCTCCGCAGGTTTTCCACTGCGTAAATGGACGTCCAATAAAAGGAGATTTTGGACGGTCTTCCAAATGAACACCTCCTGCACACCGATTTTCTGGAAATCGATGCCGGGAGCACGGCAAAGACCCTCGGAGTTCGCTGGAAGGCGACGTCAGACGAGTTCTTCTTTGTTCCTCCCGTGTTCACGCTCGAGTTATCCTTTACCAAGCGAGAAGTTCTCTCTCAGATTGCGAAGCTGTTTGACCCCGCGGGGTGGCTAGCCCCATTCATCGTCCGGTCCAAGATTTTCATGCAGAATATCTGGTTGCAAGAATTGGGATGGGACGAACATCTGCCAAGTGCGTTGTACCAGCGCTGGCTGGACTTCCTGCAGAGTTACGCTGCACTCCCCGAAATCCGAATTCCAAGATGGATTTGTGCCCAGCCATCGGTAAAAGGTCGAACATCACGGTTTCTGCGATGCCTCCGAAAAGGCGTACGGTGCAGCAATCTACGTGCGCGTCGAGTGTGGCTATCATATCACGGTGCATCTGCTATCAGCAAAAACACGAGTTGCTCCCGTGAAAACCGCCTCACTTCCTCGGTTAGAGCTGTGCGGTGCAGTGCTCCTTTCCGAAATGGCGACGGCTATCCTGCCAAGCATGCCGACAAAAAGATCCTCAATGCTACTACTGGACCGATTCGACTATTGTGCTGGCCTGGTTGAGCAAGCCAGCGTGCCACTGGACTACCTTTGTGGCCAATCGAGTAACCAAGATAGCTCAGACTACCGACACCACGAATTGGGCTCATGTTCGGTCCGAACATAGCCCCGCTGACTTAGCGAGTCGGGGCGTATCGTTACCAGAACTGGTGGGTAACCACCTCTGGTGGCATGGACCAGCTTGGTTGCAATCCAACGAAGCTCCACCTATGACTCCAGAGCAGCGGGCCGTGAAGGTCCATTTTGCTGCCGGCCCTCCCCAAGATTTCCTGGAGCGTTTCTCCCAACTTGAGAAGGCTCTTCGAGTGCGGGCGTATGTGATCCGTTTTATTCAGTGTTGCCGGAAGGTAACACACGTACGCAGGGCCACCTCACTAGTGGGGAAATTAACAACGCGGAGCAGACTCTTATCCTAGAGGCTCAGCGCCGGGACTTCCGCCAAGAATTTCACTGCCTGGAGTGGTAAACGTCCCGTGCCAAGTTCGAGCTCTATCCTGAACCTGAACCTTTTTTTTCTAGACCGACATGGGATCATGAGATCCTGTGGCCGGATCAACAGCTCCACAAGATTTAAAGTATGACGAGCGTCATCCAATCATCCTTTCCTACAGTTGCCGCCTGTCTCGCCTGCTGGCGCATTTCACGCACAAAATAACTTTCCATGGCGGTAGTCAACTGATGACTCGCCTCATCCGCGGCAAATATTGGATTCCGCGAATCCGCAACCTGATGAAGGGGTGTGGTGAATTCCTGCAAAAATATGCATCATCTACAAAAGAAGCTACAGACCCAACTAATGGGTGATCTCCCAACAGACCGAGCTTCTTTCTCCAGACCATTTACCCATACCGGTATTGACTACGCCGGTCCTTTCGACATAAGGAACTATACAGGAGAGCGTGCCTGATCACCAAGGGTTATGTGTGCGTATTTGTCTGCTTTTCCACGAAGGTCATTCACTTGGAGGCCACTTCCGACCTGACCACCGAGAAGTTTCTGGCAGCTTTCGCTCGTTTCGTGGCTCGACGAGGCTGTCCGCAGCGTATTCATTCCGACAATGGCAAAACTTTCGTGGGAGCCGAAACTATAAATTCTCGAGACTTTCTAGCGGCATTCCAGGATTCGGTCACTGAAGCATATGGTTAGGTTAGGTTAGGTTTATAGGGCTGCTCCACCTAAGTCGAGGTCACTCGGAGGCAAGAATTGCCCATTGTGATGCCCACACTCGTCATGGGGATTACGTCCGTCGCCTAGGGAGATTTCGTGAACCATCCCGAGGGGCTCAACAAAAGAGCATCAGCCTCTCCAAGGCATGTTTGCCAGGCTATCAAGTCCTCGTGAAAGGCGCTGCCGAGTATTCGGTGACGCCTTTCCATGAGTGCAGGACAGCCACAGAGAAGATGCTGGATGCTCTCTATTTCCTCCTCGTCCCTGCAGCTGCGGCAGAAGTCATGGTGGGGCAATCTGTACCTAGTGGCCATGTGGCCGATGACACAGTGCCCCGTTATAACTTCCGTCAGTGTTCGCACCTGACTCTTCCTGAAACCTAGGAGAGTCTTGAGTGCGTTTAGGGTCGTAGAGGGGCCAGAGCGAGCGAGAGATCTCACAGTTGGGTGTTGCGTTCCACCGTCTGTCTGATCTCGTTCTAGCTCGACCCATCATCTGCGAGATGATGTCTCGCAGAGGCCTCCGTATATCGCTGACTGCGTCCGCCAGTGGTTTGGCCGATCCATTTCTGGCACACTCGTCCGCACTCTCGTTGCCCGCGATGTCGGTGTGACCCGGGACCCACGTGAGTGTGATTGAGTGCGCTCCGATCTGGTTTAGCGCGTCCACTGTGTCACGTACGAGTCTGCTCGTGATTTTACAGGAAACCAGGGCTTTGATAGCAGCTTGGCTGTCAACACAGATTGCTATGTTCCTCTGAGGTATCTTCAAGGTGTATATCAACTTTGCCGCTTGCCATACTGCGTGTTCGCGTTCGTATTCCGTCGTCCCAAATTCCGGGAGGGCCGCGACGATACCCAGATTGTCCAACCCTGGTGGGGACCAGGGGAAAAAAAAGGAAGCATGAGGAAGCAATTTTTGAAAACCTTGTGAACTGAATGAACTGAATAAACTGAATATACACTGAATACACACTGAATCGACGACATTGTGTTTTGCCTGGCCCAATTCTTCCACACACACTTACTGGAGCTACAGAAGCCTGCGTGCCCCCACATTTGGTCCTTCGAGCCGGATAAAATTGCATTGGAGAATCTCCCCCCTTCGATCCAGCTTGCAGCGCGGGAACCATCCAGCTAAGTAAAAGCTTCATTTCATTCCGCATTGTCTATCCGTATATGCCAGCGGCATATGTATGTAGAGCCACGTCCAGCTCCGAATTACCATTCCTCGGCTCTGTCCGCCTCGTTCCTTCGCTTCCGGTAAATTCGATCCGAGCAAATTCTGCCTACATACATAGCTGCGTACATACATATGTGCCCGTGTATTGGCAGCCACCAGTCAACCAATCCGATATTCGACATTCATCCACTCATCTATTTTATCCACCTTTAATAAATCTTCATCCGCTTATAAGCACAAAATAACCCACACGGTGTTCCTTTTATTTATCCACACATCCATACATACACACTAAACACATACCTTACACCGAATAATATAAATTACTATATATTTTTCTTCCCACCCGCTTCGCCGGTGCGCGTCCATTGCGATCCAAATAGTAAAATAAAAATAAAATAAAAATACAATAACTAAATAAATAAAAAATCCGAATTGCTTGTGTTGTTTGATTCGATAGCTTCCCATATCGATAAAGGTCTCTTTATTGGGGGTACTCCTGGTTTAAGCTTTCACCCCAGCAAAGGTTGCGGCTACTAAGCTTATTGATAAACTTAGCTTATTGAATTATTTATTTAGCATAAATAGCTCTTTATTATTGGTTAGGATTGTTTATCAATAATTTTTTCCTCTTCTTCCAAATCCCCCCACGAGCGATCAAATAAAATTTAATCCCTTTTTTATTTGATATTTCAATTCCATTCGCTTCCGTGATCTAAATTTCTGTGAGCACACTGCTCTCCAATTCATCAGATCTATCAGCCGAGTATGCCTTCTAGTGGCAAAGAAAATCAGCAAAAAAATTTAAACGTGTCCGCTCGCAGAGTGACGCAAATCCGCCCAGCTCAGCCGCAGCAGTTGCCACCCCACGTCTTCTCGTTCGACCTCAGTTTCGCGAGGTCCCACCACGTCCAGGTTTGCCCGTCCATATTTGACACCTTTTTTGTGTCCGACGCCATCCACGCTCCCTGTTTCAGGCACAATGGCCCAATCTGTCGCTAGCGCTGCACGGTCTAGGTTTGCTTTGGCGGCCGGCCGGCTAACACATTTTGACCAGAAGCTTAGTGCTCGGATGCTCGCACCCCAACCATCTCACTTTCCCAAGTCCGCCGGGAGCAACTCCGAGGCATGTGGTTGGAAGTCGAAACGGAGTATCGAGCCTGTTCCGCCGTTATGGCAGAAGAGGATCCGGATGGTCAAGTGGACATCCAAGAGATATATGATGAGTGCTATGCGGTGTACGAGCAAAGTTTAGCTGAGCTTAACGACCAGCTCCAGCCCCCAACTGTCACTCCAACCGCGCAACCAGCAGTCCAGGTGCCAGTGTCTAGCGGTTGCCGCCTCCCTCCTGCGACACGGGAGGTTTTCAGTGGGGACTACCAGCAATGGCCCACGTTCCGAGACCTTTTCACCGCCATCTACATTAACAACGACAGGTTGGCTCCGGTGGAGAAGTTATACCACCTCAACCAGCAGAAAACGAGCGGTGAAGCCCACGACATCGTGGCGAAGGCTCCGCTGACGAATGATGGGTTTGATTCCGCCTGGAACAACCTTCGTGAGCGGTTCCAAAATAAGAGGCTGATCTTCAAGGCCCAGCTGAAGATCCTTTTCAGCTTACCCTCCATCCGAAGTGAGTCTGGTGCTGCCTTAAAGGAGCTTCAAAGGTCAGTCCAAAAATGCCTCATGACCCTTCAGCAATCTAAGGTCTCCACCGACGGCTGCTTTGCAGACGGCGTGCTGGTGTACCTCGTCTCCGCAAAGTTGCCAAAGGCGACCGTAGAGCTTTTGGGAGCAATCGCTTTCGAACAAATTCGAGATCCCAACTTGGCGCGCCATGGACTTGTTCTTAGGGGAGACAGATACCTCTCTCTTGAGGCGACCGAAGACGGTCATCCAGGCATCGAGACGCATTCCCGGACAAGCCTTCCCACTCCTGCACCTCGACGAGTCAACTCCCTTTGAAGGAAGAATCTCCAACAGAGCGCGCAACTGCGACCTCTGTTCCAGGAGTTATCATCCAGTGCGCTCATGCCCAGAATTTCTTCGACTGACCGTGCAGGAACGGTCAACCTACATCCAGCAGAAACAACTCTGCTTAAACTGTTTTGCGCGAGGACACCAACTCCGGGACTGCACGAGCGCGTACAACTGCAGTACGTGCAAAGGACGACACCACACCCTCCTGCATCGGGGCGAGGCAGACTCCGAGGGGTGTCCAACCGTGCTCCCAGTCCTCACACCTCTCAAGCCCCTACCACCATACAGTCCACTTCTTCTTCGCTTCCGTCGTCCAACGACTTGGCCCATGTCCAGAGCTATTGCTCCACAAATGTCCACCAGGTGTTACTAGGCACAGCAATAGTGGACATTTGTCATGCTAACAACACACGGTACAAGGCTAGAGCCCTGATCGACTCGGATCTGAGGCCACCTTTATTACTGAGCGGATGTTCCGAGTCATTCGGCCGCCCTTCCAAGCAGTACACGCTCAAAGTCTCCGGTTTGAGTCAAACAGGTCCCAGCAGCCCAAGGCCCAGAAACTCTGCGGCTTCCGGTCCAACATTTGTGGCTCGCTATTGGGCCAAGAGACTATCTTCGGATGGGTCCTATCGGTCCTGTCGCAGCTGACGCGACTCGAACGATCTCCTCCTTCAGCACGACGATTTCGGTCAGCTCTGGCGTTCGACTCGAGAAGCTTCTCACAAAGTTTTGGGGAGGTGGAGGACCTTCCAGGGCGACCTTCTGAGCGAGCAGACTCCATTTGCGAAGACAACTTTCTCCAGACCACCCAGCGAGCTTCCAACGGAAGATACATTGTCACTCTTCCATTCAAATGTCCAGGAAACATAGACTTAGGCCACTCCCGGCCTTCGGCTCACGCCCAGTTTCTGAGAAACGAGCAGCGTCTCCAGCGAAACCCGCCGCTTAAGGAGCAGTATGACGCCGTCATACAAGAATATCTAGAACTAGGCCACATGAAACCGGTTCCACCTAGTCATGACTCCGGCCACTTCTATCTACACACCATGCGGTTTCAAGCCAGAAAGCACCACGACCAAGGTGCGCGTGGTCTTCAATGCATCCAGCCCGTCTTCGAACGGAAAAAGCCTGAATGACATATTGCATTCAGGGCCAGTCCTTCAGTCCGACTTGACCACTCAAATTCTAAAGTGGCGCGTGTTCCGTTACGTCTTCAATGCCGACATTAATAAGATGTATAGGCAGATCCTCGTGGCGCCACGACACACTCCATATCAGCGGATAATCTTTCGCAATCCTAACGGGGATGTGTGTGACTATGAGCTCGACACGGTCACCTTCGGAGTTAACTGCGCGCCATTTCTCGCCATTCGCGTCCTAAGGCAACTTGCACAAGACATTCGTCCTAGGCTCCCCATGGCAAGCGAAATCCTGGCAGACTACATGTACGTAGACGACGATTTAGCTGGTGCGCATACCCAGCCTCAGGCACTGCGAGAAGCGCTCGACTCCGCCGGCTTTCCACTCGAAAATGGACTGCAAATCAGAAGGGCGTGCTGAGGGACATACCTCGCGACCACTTGCTGCGAGCTGATTTCCTCGAGCTCGAAGAAAGCAGCATCGCAAAGACCTTGGGGATCCGATGGCAAGCCAGTGCGGACGAGTTTTTCTTTGTCCCTCCCGAATTAATCCATCGGGAGTCCTGCACGAAGCGCAACGTCTTATCCCAGATTGCGAAACTGTTCGATCCAGCTTGATGGCTTGCCCCATTTGTCATCCAAGCTAAAATGTTCATGCAGGAAGTGTGGTTACGAGAGTTAGGTTGGGACGACGAGCTTCCTGGTGATCTGCGGCACACGTGGAAGACCCTTCTGCAGAGCTTTCCCCCATCCAGAAGATCCACATTCAAGGTGGCTGCACGTCTGTCCAACTGCCAAAGTGCAGATCCATGGCTTCTGCGACGCGTCTCAGCGTGCCTACGGTGCGGCGATCTACGTCCGAGTAGAGCAGTCGCATGGCATATTCTGCTCCCCTCCTGACAGCAAAAACTCGGGTAGCCCCGTGAAGACGGTATCCCTCACCGCGACTCGAGCTGTGCGGGAGCGGTCCTTCTGGCAGAATTGTCTGCGGCCATCCTTCCACAGATGCCGCTAGACACCAGCCAGGTGTCCTTTTGGACCGACTCCACGATTGTTGCTGGCCTGGCTGAACCGGCCAGCGTGCGAGTGGACCACGTTCGTTGGCAATCGAGTTGCCAAGATAGCGCACTGTACCTCCGGCAAGCTGTGGAGACATGTTCGATCGGAGGACAATCCTGCCGACCTGGCCAGCCGAGGTCTAGGACCCAAATCGAACTCGCGGGGAACGACCTGTGGTGGCATGGTCCCCGCTACCAGCTGCGCTGCCCGCAGTCAGGTGGCCGTGTCTACTGTACTCATCCCCGGAGACTGACCTGGAAAAGCGAGCAGTCAAAGTGCTGCTTGCAACGAGCACAACTTCTGACATCCTCAGCCGCTTCTCGGACCTCGGACGCGCTTTGCGCGTGATCGCCTACGTAAAGCGATTCATCGGACGCTGTAGAGGAGATGTAGCCTACAGGTCCAAAGAGCCAAGCGGGGCAGAGGTAGCGGCCGCACTGCAGATCGTTACCATCGCTACGCAGGGTATGCACTATGCGGACGAACATCGGTGCCTTGTCATCAAACGCCCACTCTCTAATTCGAGTGCCCTGCAAAATCTCAATCCATTTCTTGACAAGAACGGTGTCATGCGAGCGTGTGGCCGAGTCCAAGCCTCCGCCTCTATGTCCTACAACGAGAAAGCATCCGGATCTTACTGCCACCCGCATCCCTCCTCGTTCGCCCCTCCTGGTGCGATTTACCCACCACATATCCTCCATGGTGGGAACCAGCTGGTCATTCGCCTTCTCCGCGCAACTTACTGGATTCCTCGACTACGCCACGTGGTAGGGCAGTGATCCAATCCTGTAAAGTGTGCGTCATCCACCGCAAGCGGCTCCAAACCCAATTAATGGGCGACCTTCCGTCCACCAGAGTCACGTTCTCCAGACCGTTTACACACACCGGGGGTCGACTTCGCCGGTCCCTTCGACGTCAAGAGCTTCACGGGGCGCGCCTGCCGCATAACCAAAGGCTATGTGTGCGTGTTCGTGTGTTTTCGCTACGAAAGCCATCCACCTAGAGGCCACGTCCGACCTATCAACTGACACCTTCCTTGCTGCATTCGCTCGTTTCGTCGCGAGACGGGGCTGTCCTCACGAGATTCAATCCGACAACGGCAGGAATTTCGTCGGCGCATCCCGCGCTCTGGCTGCAGACCTTCTCGAGGCCATTCGAACCCGGACTTCCACTGTATACAGCCAGCAGGGGTTGTCGTGGCGGTTTATCCCTCCGGGAGCCCCACATATGGGTGGGCTGTCAAGCAGGCGTGAAGAGCTTCAAGACTCTGTTCCAGCGTTCGATGTGTGCGGCCAAATATACATTGCCGAGGAGTTTGCAACCCTGCTCTCCAAAATAGAAGCCTGTCTAAACTCTCGACCGATCTCTCCTATGTCCGAGGATCCAAATGACCCGCTGGCCCTAAGCCCAGGTCACTTCTGATCGGCGGGGCACTACTCTCCGTGGCGGAACCAGAGATAAAAGACAGCGCCTCCTCCATCTTGAACCGCTGGCAGCATCTCAAGGCTCTGAACCAGCAATTCTGCTCACGCTGGAAGACGGAGTACCTGCGAGAGCTGCACAAACGGGCCAAATGGCAATATCCAACGAGACCTACAGGTGGGAGACCTCGTCATCATCAAGGAGGATAACATCCCTCTCATGAGTGGCGGCTCGGACGGGTCCAAAAACGTACCCTGGGCCTGATGGTAAAGGTCCGTGTGATAGACCCACCACGGTCCGAGGCCTGATCAAAAGGCCGATTACCAAGGTCGTCCTGCTGCCTATGGACTCGGAGATCCAGTCCACCTACTCCGACGTAGGATCCGAGTCATAAAGATCCGCCTTCTTCTCCCTTAGGTTTAAGTCCGACTCGTGCATACAACTATCCCACATCAATATTAATCCACTCTTCCGATTTCCTCAGCCACACTCTCGTCATGGCACCCATCAGTCCGCACGATCCCACCGCCGAGGCACCGAGGACCAGGCCCTTCGACAGCAGACGTACCCGAGGTACCATGTCCTACCGTTGCCGAGTCTGCCGAGGCATCCACCTCAAAAAGTGCGGGCGGTTTCTGCGACTAAGCGCGGAAAAGCGGTTGCGGGCGGCGCTCATCAACAAATACTGCCCAAATTGCCTGGCACACGAGCACTCAGGGCGTGACTGCCGCAGCGGAGACCGCTGTCGGCACTGCGACAAACACCACCACACCCTACTGCACATGCCGGACTCAGATCGGCGCCGCCTCGCACCAGTCACACCGTCTTCATCAGCCGGACCCCGAGCTCCGACGACGACGTCCTCCACCACTCGCCGACCGCCAACGCGGGCAACAGCGACTCGACCGACGCGCTCATCCGAGCTCGTCGGCCTCCTCCTCCAGCCGACCTCCAACGCTGACCACACTGCTGCAACACCGCAACCCGCAGGGTGCTACCGACCGCAAGCGTCATCGTCGACAATGGCACCACGACATACGAGACCAGGGCGTTGATAGATCCCCCCTTCCGCCCCATGTCGTTGATCGACGCGTCGCTGGCCAAGGCCTTTCACCTCCACACATCCAAGGTCGGCAAACGAAGAGGCCTGTGCAGCAGTGCTCCGGTCGCCGATGTCTCCGGACTTCCGGTTGGAGGTTGTGCTACAAGTAGACCAAGCTGCATCTGCGCACTCCTTCCGCAGCCATCGGTGAACGAGTCCGAGCAAGTTCGCTCACCTCCGCACTGGCCGACGACAATTTCCATCGCCCGGCCACCGTGGCTCATCCTGGGAGCAGACGTCTATGGCGACATCGTTCGTGATGGAGTGCTACCGAGTACCGAGCCAATCCCCGTTGCCCAGCACACCGCGTTCGGTTGGACACTTTCGAGGCACGTGCCGGACTTAAGGCATATTTTGCAATATATTGCAAGGGCGGCGGATGTTCGCGTTCGTATTCCGTCGTCCCAAATTCCGGGAGGGCCGCGACGATACCCAGATTGTCCAACCTGGTGGGGACCAGGGGAAAAAAAAGGAAGCATGAGGAAGCAATTTTTGAAAACCTTTGTGAACTGAATGAACTGAATAAACTGAATATACACTGAATACACACTGAATCGACGACATTGTGTTTTGGGTGGCCCAATTCTTCCACACACACACACTTACGGCAGTACAGAAGCCTGCGTGCCCCCCCACACTGCGTATATCTCCGCCTGAAATACACTGCACCAGTCTGGTAGTCTTAGGGATATGTTGGTTACTAGTTCTTCAAGAGAAGATTCCAGCTCCTGTCCCTTCGGTTGTCTTTGACCTCCGTCAGTGAAGATGGAGAGCACGTTCTGCCAAGAGCAGCGTTACGCGTCCATTCCTCTCTTTCCGGTATGTGTGTCCCAAAAATTTTCTCTTCCATGAAAAACTCCGAGATACAGTAAGTCGCTCCGTTCGCCCGTTCCACCCTCCTTACGAAGTATTGTGGCGTAAACCATAAGGCGATGGCTTGAAGAACCGCGCGGCTGAAAAGCCTCGGCACCTCAGCCTTGCACCCTATGTGGAGTCTATGGGCTCCAGGTTTAGCATGGTGTCCAGAGCGCCTGTGGGGTGGATCTGAGGGGATCCAGTGACTCCAAGGCATGCCGTCCGCTGAACTTTCGGAGGTTCTCGAGGTGGGATTTGGTGTTGGCCGCTTCCCACCACACCAAAATTTCCGTATGTCAGAATAGGTCTTATTACCGCTGTGTACATCCAATGGATGATGTGGTTGTAAAGCCCCATGTCCGTCCAAAGGTCTTCCTACAGATGTAGAAAGCAGCCATTGCCTTTTTTCTTCCTTTCCTCCGTGTTTCTCTTCCAAGAGAGTTTGGAGTCTAGGATGACACCAAGATACTTGGCTTCTTTCGATAACTCAAGCGTCGTTCCACCAACTAGTTTTTTAGTTTGGTATCTTGTATTTTCGGAGAACAACACCAGTTCTGTCTTTGGGGTTAACCCCCAGACCGTTTTTGGTTGTGCCCAGCTCGCGGTCGTTCCCAGTGCAGATTCCAGAAGATCACTGATTGTAGGTAAGAACTTACCCGTTACCAGTATCACTAGATCATCCGCATAGGCCTACAACCTGTATCCGCTCCTCCCCAACTGAAGAAGAAGGTCGTTGAGGACTAAGTTCCTCGGGAGATGGGATATAACCCCCTGCGGAGTACCTCGTGTGACCGTCTTCCTTGAAGAGGAGGTGCCGAGACCAGCGCTGATCGTTCTGCTCCTGAGAACGCTGTCCAGCCATAAGGTTACCGTCGGGTGTGTGCCAATCTTGGTCAGTGCGGCCGTTATTGACTGATCCTGACGTTGTTGAAGGCTCCCTCTATGTCTGAAGAAGGCCGCCAAAGCATATTCCTTATGGCTGAGAGTCTTTTCCGATACTCCCCACAACCTCGTGTAGTGCGGTCTCAACTGATCTACCTTTGGGGTAGGCGTGCTGAGCCCGCTGAACACTTGTCTGTCGAGTTTGGTCCTTATGTGTAGATCGATCAGCCTTTCCATCGTTTTCAACAAAAAATTAGGATAGACTGATTGGTCTGTAGTCCTTGGGGAGATGTGGTTTTATCTTACCGGCTTTGGGGATGAAGACCACTCTCACCTCTCTCCATGCTTGGGGAACGTACCCAATTCGGAGACATCCTTCGAAGATTTTCTTTAGCCATGGTAGCCATGGTAGGATTTAATGGCCCAGATAATCTTGTCTGGTGCCATAATGTCACGTATGAGATCCTCAGTGTCCTCTCCCCGGTATGGCTCAGTGTCGTTGATGTCGTTGGATTCGTCACCGGTGACATCTGAGCATCCCGGGAAGTGGGTGCTCATGAGGAGGCCTTCTAGGGATTCCCCGACTGTTTTCTGCAAAGACACCATCCTGGTTGCGGAGCAGTCCAGGTGTGGTTGGCGCCTTTGATAGCACCGTCGAAGCCTTGAAGCCTCGGTGGTACCATCTATGGCATCGCAGAAGGCAGCAAGATTCCTTTTTCGCCTTCCTACAGGTGTTCCTGTAGGTGTTAAAGCTGCGACGATATTCGTCCCAGCTTTCCTGTGTGTTGCCACTTTTGCCCTGTTGAAGAGCCTCCTTGACTCCCTCTCCCTGATTTCGCTCAGCTCCCGCGTCCACCACGGGTTGCGGTTGGACTTTTGGAGGTCGGCTGATCGGGCAAGATTCAAGGAAGGCCCCTGTAGGGCTTTAGTGACATTCTGAGCCGCTTCTTCTAGTGCTTCCGTTTGAAGGATGTTCCCTTCCGGTGGGGGAGGGTAGTGCCTTCTTTACGGTTGCGGAGAAGCGGCTCCAGTCTATCCGCTTGGGATTGCGTTAGAGCCTTCGGCCTTTCTCTGTTCCACTTGATGCTGAACACTATCCTGTAGTGGTCTGAGAAAGGAGCACTCACCGGACACATGCCAATCATCAATGGTTAGGAGTCACTGTCCGAGGCAAGTGTTATATCAATAACCTCTGCCCGGTTCTTGTTGCGGAAGGTGGGGTGTCTCCCGGTTTTTACACAACAAGATTTGTGGACAGGGAATGTACTGAACAGCGACTCTCCTCTGGAATTTGTGCCCGTGCTTCCCCAAAGGGAGTGGTGGGCATTCGCATCGCAACCTAGGACGATGTCGAGACCCTCTTTCCGCACTTGGTGGATTAGGGCCTGACATCCCGGCAAGGGTGGGTCCTTCCCTCGTACGGCAGGTATGCCGAGGTTAGGTATAGGTTTTTCCCGTCCTTCCTCTCACATAGTGCCACCGTTAGGTCCCGAGTGATGTACCTGCAAGAAACAGAACATTAAGCTCGCTTCTTACCACGATACAGGTTCTTGGCTTACCCACGGGGTGTGGCGTGGAGAAGGCGGTATCCGCGACCGTTCAGTCTCGAACCCTCCCTTAACGGTCCAGGGCTCTTGGATGGGGCCACGTCTACCGCCTTCTCGTCCATAAAACCGCAGCAGGTCCGCCGATGGTACGCTTGAGTGATGCAGATTAATCTGCACCACCTTCATGCTGTTCAGCGGACCTGGGGTGTCGCGGTACTACTACCGCCAGTGTGCCCATACCAAAAGATATGCGGCAGTCCTTTTCAAGGAGTTTGGCAAGGCTTTCTTGACCAATACTTTGCCGGGTACATATCGCGCAATCGCCCGTGTGATGTGATGGTCCAGTCCGACGTTCCCAGGATCCGGTTCTGTGCCTTGATCAGGACAAGTGTGTCCTCATCCGCCTTGATTGGGGAGTGAATCCACACCTTCATGATCGTTCTCCTGGGAATCTCATCGATGGGGACCACGCAAAGAGCCGCTCCTGGCCAAAGTTCAAAACCTTGAACCGTGGTTTTGAGAAACTCAAGGATTTCTGCGTTACCACAGGCCACTGCTTTGGCTCCCTTATACCACTTGATGCCCTTGAACTCGCAGACAAACGGGTTGTCTGCGCTAACAATGGTATCCTTCATGGCGGTCAGGATCTCCGATTCCGCCTTCAGCCAATTGCGTCCGATATTTTCCCTTCCGGGTGGCTTCGGTCGATTATGGCCGTCTGTAGCTCAGGCGGTGCTCCTAGGCTTGCCAGGATGTCCTCTGGTTTCGCCTTCGGCGGCTCGGAGGCTCTTACGGAGTCATCCGTTCTCTGCCGCTTGAACCTTGGCTCTCGACCAGTCGGTTCCACCGTTGCCTTCTGTACAGAGGGCGTTGGTGGTACCTTGGCGCTTTTGCCGTGTTCTGCGGTTGAGGTGTGGTCTTCTCCATCTGCTTCCGGATACCTTCTTCCCCTTTCTCCTCGCGAGTTCTACCAGACGATGACGTTGAGGGTTGGTCAACATCGTCTTCATTGCCGGCTACTTGCTGACGGTGAAGACGATGGCTTGGGTCCTCTGCCACCGTCGCGTGTACGCTTGGGGGACTGGTCTCCGTTGGCAGGGTACGACTCCGTTCAGCCGCTCGTACCTCCCGCACGTTCTGCTCGTGCTTCTTCCTAAGGCTCCTTTCCTCGCGGTCATGTTTCGGAGCCTTTGAGCTCATACCACGAAGGTATTTCACCGATGCCCTGTATCCCGAAAGCCGTTTGCGTCGGGTTTGAGCCTCATCCTCCGTCCCGGGTAGGGGACTCGAGTCGACCTGGATGGTGGGGAACCGTGACTTGCGGCTCCGCCCTCGGCAGCTCCTCGCTCTGTCCAAGGCGAGAAGGCCCTGGCCAACTCTGCCTCCGACACTGAGGGGCCAGTGAAGACGAAGCTTCCGTCCTCAAGCTGGTTCCGGTTCCAGATCCTCGATCGTCCCCTTCTGCCTGCGGATTCTCCTCTCGCTTGTGGCATTACACGAGCTGGCAGCCAAGCTCTCCACTGCCAACTCGGGGTTCCTGCGGTCGCAGGATATCGACGCCGGGGGCCTGCGCTCGCACCCCCCAATCACCGCCGGTACTGGGTCTCCGACTCCTGCACCGTAACTGTTAATTCGTTAACGGACATTCCCATTGAACGATGCGTTTTAGCCCTACCGCTAGGGTGAAACTACTCTTGGCTTCGGCGCTCGCCCTTGACCTGCCCGGCTTGGGTGGCCCTTCTGGCAGCATGTGCTGCCGCCGGTATAGGGGTCCTTACGCTTACTAAGCCCCTCATCACGGCAAGATGGTAGTTCGCCGAGGGGAAAAGCAGCACTGAAGCATATAGCCACCAACGAATTGCATGGCGTTTCACATCCCGCCAGGAGCTCCACACATGGGAGGCCTGTGGGAAGCCAGGGTGTAAAGAGGTTTCAAAACACTCTTTCTACAAATCCACGCCCACTGAAAGTAAACCTTGAGGAGCTCTCGACGCTCCTCGCTAAGATTGAAGCGTGCTCCTCAATTCCAGGCCAATCTACCGATGTCCAAAAGTCCGTCGGGTTGCTGGCCCTCACTCCCGGCACTTCCATATCGGAGGACCGTTAATGGCGACCGCAGAGCCCGAAATAAAGGGGAACCTCCAGTCGATGATTAATCGGTGGCAGCATTTAAAGGCCCTCAACCAGCAGTTCTGCCAGAGATGGAAGGATGAGTACCTCAAGGAACTCCACAAACGCAACAAGTGGCAGACGGATATGCCAAATCTTCAGATCGGCGATTTGGTTATCATAAAGGAAGATAACCTGCCTTCCAACGACTGGCGACTCGGGAGAGTACAGTCCGTGTATCCCGGCGCCGTCAACAGGGTCCGTGTGGTAGACATCCTTACTGCCCGCGGGGTGCTCAAACGCCCGGTCGCTAAAGTCGTTCTCCTTCCGGGAGCTCCCTTGTCCCGAACAACAGTAACGGAAGCGTTCCTGTGCCTAGTCCGTTGAAAAAGGGCCTGTCCTCGTCCACTGTTCCACCCCGTTTCTGTTGTTTTTCGTCTCCAGAACGTCCTCGTGCGTTCAGCCAACAGTACTGCCAGAGTGCCCGTCACCTGTTCCTATCACGTACTAATGCGTCTCCGCTTCTTCTTTCCATAACAGCTGATTTTTTGCCTTCAGATCCAGATGGCTCCACAACCCCGGGACACCCACACCTCAGGGAACAGACGATCACGAACAAAGGCTTCCTACAGCTGCCGAGTCTGTTCCGGAAGCCATCCGTTACGGGAATGCCGCAGCTTCCTCAATTTGAGCGCGGCCAAGAGGCTCCGAGCTGTGTTGGTGAACAAGTATTGCCAGAACTGCCTGGCTCATCAGCACTCCGGCAAGGATTGCCGAAGTGGCGGCCGGTGCAAGGTGTGCCACAAAGCCACCACAGCATCCAGCTCTCTCGGAGTCCCCAGGTCCGGTGCGAGTTCCGTCTCCAGCTCCTGTGTCCCGAGCCGCCGCCCCCCCGGATTCCCATCAGACGCACAAAGGCAAGGTCCGCCTGCGGT
>CM019041.1:20265320-20287327 GCA_009664405.1 Drosophila bifasciata | reverse complement strand
AGGACCTTCGCATCATTCGGTGTGGTGCGAAGTGCTCCACTGATGCAGAGTGCTGCAGTTCTTTGTACCTTGACGAGAATTTTGGTGATAGACTTTTTGATAGGGCCGGCCACCACACCGTGACTCCGTAGAGTAGTATTCATCTAACTATTTATAGATATATCAATTGGACTATACTTGGGTTAATGCCCCACTTTAGGCCAATGGCTTTCTTGCAAGTATAGAGGGCTATCGTAGCCTTCGTCACTCTTTCGTTGATGTTTAGGTTGAGCTTGCTGTCAATTACCAACCCCAGGTAACTGGCACTATCGCTGAAGGATAGCCTGCATTCGTTAAGCATTGGAGGGTTGAAGAGCGGCATCTTGTCTTTACGTGAAAATAGTACAAGTTCGGTTTTCAAAGGATTTACTCCCATCCGCGCGATTTTGTCCAATCTGACAATTTCTCGAGCTTTGCTGTAATTATGTCGCAAAGTGTTTGAGGCAATTTTCCCGAGAAGATTATAGTCACCACTTTACAGCCCCCTTCCATCTTCTGCTGTTCAGGATGTTACCGGTGACGAATCCAACGACAACGACACTGAGCGATATCAGGGAGAGAAAACTGAGGCTCTCACTGGAGGTTTTATTATGGACCCAGACAAGATTATTCGGGCCATTATATCCTTTGGCCCCACAATTCACGGGGCCGGATGATATACGACCAGCCATGCTGCAAAGCAACTGGTCTGCCTCACTGCTACCATGGCTGAAGAAAATCTGCGAAGGATGTCTCCGAATTGCACGTACCCTATCATGGGAGGGTAGGTGAGAGTGGTCTTCATCCCCAAGGCCGGGAAGACAAACCACATCTCCCCAAAAGGACTACAGACCCATCGTCTATCCTCATTTTTTGCTGAAAACGATGGAGAGGCTGATTGAATCCATACATAAGACTAATCTCGACAGACAAGTGTTCAGCAGAGCTCAGCACGCCTACCCCAAAGGTAGATCGCTGAGAACGCACCACACGAAGTTGCTTGGGAGTTATCCCTCTCCTGTGGAACTTAGTCCTCAACGACCTTCTTTTTCTAGCTCGGGGGTGGATCGGATACAAGGTCGTGGCCTATGCGGATGATCTAAGTGATACTGGTAACGGGTAAAGTTCCTACCTACAATCAGTGATCTTCTGGAATCTGCACTGGGAACAACCGCGAGTAGGCACACCAAAACGGTCTGGGGTTAATCCCCGTGACAGAACTTTGGTATTTGTTCTCGCGAAAATATAAGATACCAAATTTCAACGACCACCAGCAATTGGGGAAAGACGGCGCCTGAGTTATCGAACCAGCCAGTATCTTGGTGCATCCCTAGACTCAAACTCTCCTGGAAGAGAAACACACGGAGGAAAAAGGCAATGGCTGCTTTCATTTGTAGGAAGACCTTTGACGAACATGGGGCTTACAACCGCACATCATCCATTGGATGTATACAGCGGTAATAAGACCCATTTCCTGACGTACGGAAGCTTGGTGTGGTGGGAAGCGGCCAACACCAAATCCCACCTAGAGAACCTCCGTAAGTCCACGGACGGCATGCCTTGGGATCACTGGATCTCTCAAATCCACCCCACAGGCTGCTCACCACCATGCTAAACCTGGAGCCTGGACCTCCACACTAAGTGCAAGGCTGCGACAAGTGCCGTGAGGCTTATGGCCCACGCCAGGCTCTGGGGGAGGAAAGTGTAACGGAGCGACTACTGTGTCTCGAGTTCTCAGGAAGAGAAATTTTAAAAGGACACATACCGGACAGAGAGGAATGGATGCGTAACGCTGCTCTTGGGCAGAACGTGCTCTCCATCTTCACTGACGGGTCAAAAAAGATAGTCGAAGGGACAGGGAGCTGGAATCTTATCTGAAGAACTGGCAACCAGCATATCCCTGAGGCTACCAGACTTCAGTGCAGTGTATTTCAGGCGGAGATATACACTTGGTGGCTGGCAAGCGGCAAAAGTTGGTATATACCTTGGAGATACCTCCGAGGAATATAGCAATCTGCGTTGACAGTCAAGCTGCCTATCAAAGCCCCGCTTTCCTGCAAGATCACGAGCGAACTCGTACGTGAGGTGGACGCACTAAACCAGATCAGGGCGCACTCAATCAAACTCACGTGGGTCCTGGTCACGACCGACATCGCGGGCAACGAGAGTGCGAGACGGAAAGTGTGCCGGAAATGGATCAGCTAAGCCACTGGCGAACGCAGTCAGCGAAATACGGAGGCCGCTGCGAGACATCATCCCGCAGATGATGGGTCGAGCTAGAACGAGATCAGACAGACGGTGGAATACAACGCAACTGTGAGATCTCACGCTCGCTCTGGCCCCACTATGACCCTAAACGCACTACATGGCCTCGAAATCATGCATCAGCATTTTCATTGTCCGAGGAGTAGCCTCTTCCGGCTCCAGCTCGCAGTCAGGTAAAGCGATCTCGAGGCAGCGTCCTGCTCGACTCGGTTGTCGACAGGACGCGCTCGGCCGCTGCATCCGACTTATAGCTCTCAGCTCTTTTCAGCTCTCCCCTCTAGTTGCCTCTATCGGGGCCAGCGACTTTTTGAGGACGACCACCGCTTGGTTTGTGGGGCCTGTCGTCCTCTCCACCTTCACCACCTTCCAGTCCGAGGAAGGACGGCGTGGGTTTGCATCTCTGCAACACTTTCAGGATGCGATCTGGCTCCTGAAGGGGCAGGCACCCACACTTCCTCACCCCAGTCTACTGGGCACCTCATCCCAGTCAACCGCGACAAGCTTCGCCCCAGGGTAGACCTCTCCGGATCTTGTGATACCGCTGCTTTGTCTAGCTGAAAGGATCTCGCGTCTTCGCAGGCTATAATTGTGATTGTACCCTGTACGTTGCCTATTTCAGACTGCAAGCTCAGTTCAGTCTGTCAAATTCTACAAGAAATTTTGTAGTATTGCTGGAACTTTAGGTAGGGCTTGGCCGTGAGACCGGAAAGTGGAGCGGGCGTAGAGTCTTGTGCACCGTGTAGGTACTTTTGGGTGATCGCACTTGGCGATGAAAGGAAAACGCTGACACCTGAGTTTTGGTGTATGCGGTAATATGGCTTGCTGCGTCACCTAATTTTGTGTTCGCGCTGGCGAAGAAAATGATGACACTTCGTGAGTTTGTTTTGATGTTATTTAAATGGTTTTATTTTGTGTTCTGTATTGTTTTTCTCGGGGTTTTGTGTCGTAGTGGTTTCGTGTATAGTGTTCTTGCGGGCGTAGTGCTTGTCTAGCCGCGGCGGAGGTACTGCCGTTACCTTTCAGTGGCACAATCGGCTGATGGTCTACGTTTTGGTTTTGCTGATGGCGACGGATTGCCCTGATTGATCGCGGGCTCGGGCTATTAGTTATTAGTATTAGTATTAGTATTAGTCGGGTTTGTAGTTACAAGTGGCCACTGTCGTTATCGTTGCGTTGCGGGCGTAGGGCCCGCGGATCCATCCGACGTTTTTGCGTTTCTATATTCGTGATGATTCCGAAGGCCGAGGTGGCCGGCAAAGTGGGCCGATCATGGCATTCCTTGAGGACTCATATTGTCGTCGGTCTTTTGGGACGCAAAAGTTTCCATGACACATGTGTCGTGATCGTCGGCTCCGTGGCCCAGATATGTCTGTAGAGTTCTCCATTCTCGAAAACGTAGTCGGAAAAATTGTTATCGGGTTTCCCTCTTTGGTTTGCTGAATCCGTCGTGTGAGCCAGGGGCAAGTTGTTGCGTCCTCTTTGATTCTGGCTAGCGTCTTCCAGTGGTTGCCAGGGCATCGGCAACCACGCTTTTGTTTCTCTGTGCTCTGTAGTGGACGTCGTACTGATACTGTTGGGTTCAGAGCCCATCTCGCTATTCTTCCGTAGGGGCTTTTCTGCTGATCAGTGATTTTAGGGGCGATTTCAGCGCGATGGGGTCTGTTATAACGTCTTACCGTTATCCCTCCCTCGGTAGCGAGGCGTAGTTTTCGGATTGCCCAAATGACGGCGAGGCATTCCTTGTCTGTTAGCGGAGTAGTTATTAAATTCGGCCTGGTTTCAGGCTCGGCTCACATAAACGATGACGCGTTCGCTATTTTTACTAGATCTCTGGCCGTGGGTACGGCGCCTATTGTGAGATGCTTTTGTATCGGTTTGTAGTGAGAACTTGACGTTGAAATCGGGCGCACGACGTGGAGCATACGTAGAACGGAGCGGTCGTGAGTAGTTCCCTTGGGGTGGTCGAAGGGCCTCTTGTTGATCTGCTGTCCATGTCCAACCGTTTGTCCTTTCTTGAGCAATTTACACACAGGTTGGACCACTTCTTTATAGCGATTTGGCATGAATCTTTGGGTACCAGGATGCCATTCCGTCATTGCACAGCACGTAGTTCTTTTTGATTCGTGGCAACAATGAGTTCTTTGACGGCAAAATAGGTTGTCGGGGTCCGTGTGGATACATCTTCTTCGGCTGATGAAACGTGGGCTCCCATGACGGAGTATTTGATCAAGGTTTTGGAAAAATTTGCAATTTTCCGCGTTTATTCGCAACGTCCTGCATCCTTTCAAAGGCGAGAGATGGACTCCCATGACGGAATCAGGTTGTGTAGGTGGGTCCTTTTAAAATTCATCCGACGACTTAAATTCGTTAAATGTCGTCCTAAATATCTGTTCGAAGTGCGCTTCCGTTCCAAATATTCGGCTGCGATCACGGTATCGAAAAATGCCCGTGATTGAATGTTGCTGGTTTTAGAATGTTAATCCGAAAAACATCACTTTCCTATTGATAGGAGACCTGCTTGCGGGGACCAGTTTGAAGGCGGTGGCAATTTTTTTCACTCACGTTTAATTTGGGCATCCTTGGGTGTAACCACTGTGAAGATCCATGGGTGGTTATGAAGCGTGCGTTCTGTAGGCGCCCAAGATGTAGCTGGATTCTGGGCAGTGGGTATGCGTCAGGAATAGAGTGAGCGTTGAGCCGGTGTTTCGTAGTCCACGCACATGCGCCATGCCGTTCTTTTTACGCAGTACGAGTACGATGGGGCGCTGTGTGGGTTTCGTGAGGTTCATTTTTATAACCTCTGATCAAGGTCGACTTTGCTCGTCGATAGTCCGCATCATGGCTGGGTTCTTTGGGTAATACCCTCTGTTTGATGGGTCGATTATCCCTCATGACGATGGTGTGTCGGCTATGTTGAGGTCCCGTGGAGATCATTGAACTTTGGAGCTCTGCAGTCCAGAAATTCTTGATCTGTGGCGCTATGTCCGGCGGCAAGGATCGGAGATCAGTTCTGGATCGGGTTCGGTGAATCGGGGTGTCGGGGGTCCTTTAGCTGGTTTGGGTCTTCTGGGATGATGGTTGGGTCGAACGCACTGGGGGTTCGATCCTACCTGGGTAGTCGCTTATGTGGGCGACGATCGGGTTAGCGTTGGCCGTGGGTGGCGTAGCTTCGGGGTCTGGCGGTATACCTGGGTTGTAATGTCTCCAGATCAATGTATGGCTGCGGTCGTGTCGTTTGTTTTCGCAGTCGATCGGGCGACGAAGATTTCGGACGTGGTGTTAGGACCGTGGATGGCCGCTTAGTTCGCGGAAGGTACTCCAGTGGGTTGGCGAAGATCCGTCGGCCGTGGGTACGACAGGGCTGCAAAGGGGTTTCGCGGTGGCTAGATTCCGGTTCGTGGATTTAGTTCGATGGTTTGGACCCGACCAGTTTGCGTGGCTGTTTCCGTTGTCGTTTTGTTGTCGCACTGTTGCTGCCGTTGTCGTTGTTCCGGGCTGGTTGTCGTCCGTGGGTTTCACCTTCTCAGTTGAGGAATGGTGCCTGGGTGCGCGGTGGCTGAACTTGGACCTGGGCTTCCTGTGTCGAGCGGGTTCCAGTTCGTTGGGGTTTGTCTCGTGGGTTGAGATCCTTGTGGTGGGGGTTCGGGGTGCGTGTGCCCGTAGTTTGTTTGATCCTGACCGTGTCGAGCGCCTGGTTCGCGTGTTGATTCTTGTCTCATGTGTGAGATCCTCGTGGTGTGTTTGGGATGTGTGTGTTTCCTGGGGTTGGCTTAGGACGCTTGGGTGCTCCCATGAGTGGCCGTGGGATTCGTTTTCCCGCTTGCTTGGTTGCAGTTTACCGGTGCTTACCTCGATCTGTGTTTTCCGTTGGGGGCCGGTTCTTTCGCTTTCGCTGTGGTTGGTTTCGGTGTCGTCTTTGCATTATTGGCCGTAGGTCGGGGACGTGTGTTCGCTGTGGTTGGTTTAGGTTTCTTGTTGCGGTATTGTTCGGTATCTTTGTGGTAGATCATGGGGTCAAATGTGTTGGCTGTTGACCAGTAGTTTTTGGTGCCGCATTGGATCGGTTTCTTGTACAAATAGGTCTATGCCGACATTAACTGACGGTTTGGTTGGACCAGTGAGGTGGCGATCTTGTCCATCTTTTGCGCCAGCGTGGTGCTCTCTCTTGGCTGGGGTTTGCGGATGGCACATCTTGAAGTCCAATTTATTTGACTATTGTCGGGCTTGGTTGCTCCAACTTCGGTATGCCAGGTGTCGATAGACCAGGAGTTTGATTTGTTGCACCATCGCGTTGACCATCCGGCCATGTGCAGCCAGAACTTAGTAGCGGGTCTGGAGGCGTCGTTTTCGACTGAACCGTCAGCCGAGGACGCGTTTCCCGACGTGGAGGGCAGCAGTCGATGGTCGGGGTGCAGGTTTTCCAAGGCCCGTGAAGGATAGAGGCGTTGGTGCAGTCGTAGACGGCGTCCAGCGTGACCACACCGGCGACAGGCTGCGCCGTGGGTTGGCAATGGGCGTGGTGATCATGCGATGGGCGAATGCCTTGGTTCGTCGGACTGGTTTGGATTCGATGACCGTCTCCGAGGTGTGTCTGCTGAATCCCAATAGGGTCTCCGAAATGGCGTTCGGTAGGCGTCTCTTCAGTCTGGGCTGGATGCCTTGCCGGCCTGGTGTCTCTTGCGGCTTCGCATGGGTGCGGGGTTACATCTGCATGTTTCCGCTTTCGTGAATGATCTCGTACTCTGAGGCTAATCGGGTTAGCTGTGACAAAGTTTTTCACCTCGTCTCGTCGCGCACGCCCAGCTGGAGTCCTGGCAAAGCGTTATCGTAGATCCGGTAAAGTTCTATAAGCTGGGTCGTACCCGGCATGGTGCATGAGCAGCCGTATCTCGATGAGATAGTCTTTTGAACGGTTCTGCCCACCGCTTTGCTTTGCGGCCTCGGATTTGGTCGTCCACCAGAAATACCGTACGGGCAGAAAATACGACGTGAAACTCCTGGCGGAAATGTGCCCAGGAACTGCCCTGTAGTTGGCTGGTACCAACGACAGCGCTCGGTCGGTGAGTAGTTCGGCCATGGTCGAGGCAGTTGGTTGATGTCCACCCCATGTAAGCGTGCGCGTTCCTCGAATGGTTCCAGAAACGATATTGGGTCATTTCTCCGCTGAACTGATGCCCCATCCGCGAATGCGTTCCGCTGTGCGTGCGACGTGTTTGTTGTCGGCCCCGTCTGATTATGCGTCGACCGCTGGCACAATTTCTGCGTGGGCGCACGGGAGGTTTCCGTGGTTGACGGCCTTGGAAGATCGGCGGCCGTTACCATTGCGGTGGTCGGGGCGTGTATTCGGTGATCGTGTATGGGGAGGGACTTTGCAACGCGGCTTTTGAGTCCCATCTCTGGTGATGTCCTGGGGTGGTGGGCAGCGGGGACTTGGAGCGTCCCGTTGGTCTGGTTTGGCATCGAGTTCTGCTCAGCGAGTCCTGCCACCGGCGGAAGTCCCGGAACTCTGCGGTAGTGTTCCAACTCGACAGTTCCTTCGCTGCTGAATCCAAATTCCTGGCGAAGGCCTCAGATCGTCTCGACGGCGCTTGTAGATCCAGCCGATGCTGACGCCTGGATTGGGACTTTATCGCCAGTGTAGCGCCCACTTTGTGCGTCCTCTTCGTAGGATTCCATGGTGCTGGTGTTGAGTTTGTTTCGGTGGTGTTTTTGGCACTTTTTCGCTGTTTTTCCAACTTGGGCACTGCGTACATATTTTCCCGGTGGCACTCGCGACTGGATTCGTGGGTGCGCGAATTTGTTGATAGCTCTATTGTTTAGCCACTATTCTCGGCGGCCGTGGGTGTTTTAACCCACGTATCCCCGTGTTAAGGTTTTTAAGTTTCCTTAAAATTGCCAAAAGTTGGCTTTTGAAATCCCTTAAAGTTTCCGTAAGTCGGGCGCCACTTGTGATGATACCTATCTCAGGCTGAGGTAGGCTCAGTCCGTCCAGGCCCTCTACAAGAAATTTTTGTAGATTCGCTGGAACTTTTAGGGTAGGGCTTGGCCGTGAGACCAAAGAAGAGCTTGGGTGGCGTTCTGTTGCCGTGTGTGGTTGGGCAGAGGGGCATGTTTGATTTGCGGAAACGCTGACACCTTTGAGTTTTTGGTTAAAATTGTGGCTTGTTGTGATACTTAATTTTCCTTTATTCGCGCTCGGCGATTCATGGATGACTCTTTTTAAAACTGGTTTTGATTTGCCTGAAATTTAAATGGCTTTATTTGGATGCAAAATTGAATTTCAAGGCTTCGTAAGGTCATGAAATAACAGCTTGTTCTATTGGAATGCCAGTTACTGGTGACGAGGGTTCATGGTCTACCGTTTTCTCACTTGAAGATAGGCGATGGATCCATATTTGTTGGCTTGGGGAATTTGCCATCTCGATGGCTGAGTTTCAAGAAGGTTACGGAAGTGGTGTCAAATTACGAACACTTGTGCCATTCATACGGTTCATATCCCTAATGGACAAAATAATCAAGTTTCAATTTGGCTAATTGTCATTGATTATCGGAACCGGGAAATGAGTCAAAAACAAGAAGGGAAATACAAAGAAATATAAATTTACAGAGTCAGGTGTATGGTTTTCTCGACAAAAGTGTATAGATTATATATATGACAAAAGTTAACTTAGTGCCCTGGATCCCAAAATTTATATGAATTAACGACACTGGTCCCATCGATTCGTTTGAAATATATACATTTTGCCTGAAATAGTTGGCTCTATTTATAATAGGCCAAGGGGCTAGCTGCTGAAATCAAAAGATGGCCTCTTCACGAGTGTTGCATTAGATAGTCCACTTGTTTGCAGTGGTATCACAGGAGTTTGGTCAGAAAGTTTGGTTGCTTATGGTATCACCAATCCCACCAAACACACAGAAGAACCCTTCCTTTCCGTCAATCCTACCTTTTCAGTCGTGCAGAAGTGATGTAGATGTCCATGACAGATGCAGGACAAAACGTAAAAATGTAAAAAAATGATAAATCAAATATTGACCATCCGCTTCAAAACGGGTATAAAAGTGGTTGTCGCTTTAACAGCGATCCGCACACGTCAGCTACGGGCAAAAATGTTTTTTGCGTCAAAGAAGTGGCAGACGTACATCGCTTCATCTGTCTGGAAACAAAATTTTAAATGGTTTAGCTACTGTTTGATGCTCATGCCCGTGGGCGACGATGCAACGACGGACATACCGGTCGGACGGACATCAATTCAGCGATTTTATCGACTCGGCTATTGACGGGCTGATCAATATACTTTACGGTGGCGCTTCCTTCGACCACCTTGCTCCAGAACGAAAACCGTTAAAAAACCAAATTTGTGTGGTGGACGTTTCTTAAACAATCTAATCCAATAAAATCGCAACAAATATTTTTGGCAGCATTTAAATTTATTTTTCAAATTTGTTCCTTCAATTACCGTAAAATATCCCGTATTTTCTCTTTATTTTGTGAAAAATTGTTCGGGCCAGCGGCTAGTTACGCGTACATTTTATAGCAATAAATGTAACAGCGTATTTGAAAAGAGCATCTAAAATACTAAACTTAGTTTGAAGCCTGGATCTCAGAGACTATAGGATAGAGCAACCAAACTTTGGCCAAGACCCTGTGACAAACCTGAACAAGCGGTCAAAATTTCTGCCCCGCCCCCTCTTCCGCCCCCAAAAGACGAAAAAATCCACAATTTTGAAGATGATAGATGCAGTTTTGTGGTAGGAAATGAATACTACCAGATTCCCTGAATTTGTTCCGCGCATATCCACATACATTTAACAATACAATTCTGCGATTCGAACAGCTTACGCGTTCCGAGCAACACCTTTGGTCGCCACAAGATATAATATTATCTCGATTTCCGTAATAAATTATGCACACACTCACGCAGGCACATGCGCATTTTCCGCCCAGCTATTTCGCATTTTTCGTGCCAATTTTGTAGGATACTCTGTCTATGTATACAGTTCAGTGTATGTTCCGGGCTAAAATGTGACAACGTGTAAGGACAACTATCGGTATCGAACACCAACAAATAAAACAAATAAATTCAAACCGAGTATCTAAAAATACAAAGGCTTAGTTGGTTCCCCGAAGCAGTTAAAACGTTCAAGGAATAATTATTTGGTTTTTTATTTCATATCCAGTGGCAGTTAGTTTCTTGGCCCCATTATTCGTGCTTGTGGTTCCTATCGGCTCTACCACCGCCGCAGCATAACAAGAAAAGAACAATTCCGTACGCAATCCTTCCGAAAAAAAAATATTATTTGCCCACTGCACAAGTCCGTCAAAGGTAAACGGAAAAGCGCCGCACTAACAATATTTTTAAATATTGTCACAACCAGTGTGAACGTTCCTCTCCTCGGCGTGTATCAATTGATCCACTCAATGTTTGGGAACCTCGATCCAGAGCGACCCCAAATAATCCGAGTCGGTATTGAAAATTGTTGTCAACACAGGCGAGGCCTTTTTTTTTTTCCATTTACCCAGCAGTGGGTTTCTCTTTTGCGTATTTACGGAAGTTATTGCCTTCTGTTGTGGTGCCCTGCCCAGCCTAAGTTTTTTTTTTTTCCTTCCTTCCGTCAATCCACACTTCAGTCCGTACGCAAAACGGGTTTCTGGCTGGCTGCGACCTCTCCACGTCGGCTACGCGCCTCTTCCGCCTCAGGAACTACCCCCACTCAGAGGATGAAGTCGCCAGTCACTCCCAGAGCAGCCAGTAGCAGCCCTGCTGCCAGGACCAAATCGGTTCTCTTCCGTCTCCCCGTCACTCTCAAGGTGCCAGCTCGTATCCAAGACGATCTCACCAGCTCTTCCGTTTTCAGTCCGTCAGCTCGAGACCCGTTATTAAAATGGCTCAATCCGCCACCACGACGGCACGAGCAAAATTAGCCGCCGCCATCGGCCGTTTTGGTCTCATTTGGAAGCGCGCATCAATGCCACTCCATCCTCATCTCTTTCCTAGCTTCGCCGTGGACAAATTCTGAGTATGTGGGCGGATGTCGAGGCGGAGTACAAAGCGTGCTCCCGCAGTGATGGTTGACGAGGACCTACGTGGTCAAGAAGACATCCGATATAAGTACGGCGAGTGCTATGGGGTATTTGAGCAGTGCCTCGCTGAATCTCCATACTCAGCTGTCCCAAACATCAGTCCATCCGTCTGCACCGCAGACCTACCAGGGCGGCTGTCGACTGCCCCCTGCGACATCGAGGTCTTCACAGGAGATTACGTCCGCTCGCCTACTTTTCGAGATTTATTTACGGCAATTTATTTAAATAATTCTAGGCTGTCTCCGGTAGAGCAGCTATACCATCTCACCGCTAAGACAAGTGGCGATCCGAAGGCCATAGTCGAAAAGTCCCCGCTCACAAACGATGGGTTCGAGTCGGCATGGTCGGCCCTCGAAACCGATATGAAAATAATCGGCTCCTGGTGACCAACCAGATCAATATTCTGCTCTTTCTGCCACGCGTCGAGTCGAGACCAGCCGAGCTTTGAAAAGAGCTTCAAAGCACGATACAAGGGGTCCTCACCGCCCTTGCTCACACCAAAGTCTGCACGGACAACTGATAGCCTCCTTGTTACTATCTATCTGTGCCTCCAGCCGAAGCGACCCGGTCCTGTGGGGAAGCATCCGTCACCGACAAGAAGGAGGTTCCTCCATGGGCGAAATCGACGCCTTCCTCACTCAGCGCTATTTGACGCTAGAGGCCATGGAGAGCGACCCGTCCACTTCCAAAGGCCATCCGAACCCACCACCGTCCAAAGGTACCCTGAATTTTAGCCCTCCGGAAGCAACTCCAACCCGTTCCGGTCTCATGGGAGTTCCGTGCCCAGGAAGTTTCACTCCTTCCAGACACAAGTGAGTCCAAAGAGAAGAACGTGTGATCTCTGCTCCAAAGAGAACCATCCGATCCGACTTTGTCCGCACTTCCTACAGATGACCGTGGATGCACGGGCCAGTTGCATTAAAAAGATGCAGCTGTGCTTGAACTGTTTCGCTAGAGGTCACCAGCTCCGGGAATGCCAAAGCGCCCACAGTTGCTTCACTTGTGGGGCCCGCCACCACACGCTTCTGCATCCCTCAGCTCCCAGCGAATTGACTTCCACGACCGCGGAGGATTCAGGTTCCTCCGTCGCTCCAGCCAACGTTCAGAACTATTTTTCCTCGGGAACAAGAGCGGTGCTTCGGCACTGCAATGATCAACATTTGCCACCGAGGGACAAATTTCCGTGCCCGCGCTCTTATCGACTCGGGCTCCGAGGCAACGTTCATTACGGAACGTCTCTTTAATATCATTCAACTACCATTCCGCCTTATTCAGGCCCAAGTTTCAGGCCTTAATCATACTGTAGCAGCTCAGTCCAAGAAGCTCTGTGATTTTTCCATTCGCTCCCTGGTTACGCCGAGCGTACAGTTAAAACGCCACGGCCTACGTCCTTCCAGAGATCGCCGGCAATCTTCCTTCATATCCGATCCCGCAGAACGCGCTGCGAGACTTGCCGAACCTGCCATTAGCAGACCTTACGTTTTATGAGAGCTCACAGATAGACGTTCTGATCGGAGCCGATCTCCTTCCGTCCGTATTGTTAAGCGGCTCACAGACCGACATCTGTGGCTCCCTCCTCGGACAGGAAACTATCTTTGGGTGGGTGCTTACCGGTCCATTGCCAAGTGCTGTTCCTGACCAGATTGCATCCTTCTCCACTCGAATTTCCCCACGTCCGCGACGCTCCGTTAGACAAACTTCTCACAAAGTTTTGGGAGGTGGAGGATCTACCTATCAAGGTAGTAGGAGAGTCGGACTCCTTTTGCGAAAAGCCATTTTATTCGAACCACGTCAAGAACGTCAAGCGGGAAGTACGTGGTAACACTGCCGTTTCGTGACCCCGCTCATTGTGGGTCAGGCCTGGGGCATTCAAGGTCCATTGCTCTAGCTCAGTTTCTCCGAAATGAGAATCGGCTAAAGAGAGACGTTCCATTTCAAGAGCAGTATAACTCTGTGATCCGTGAATATTTAGATCTCGACCATATATGACAGAGGTTTCGTCCACTAATGATTCCGCCAATTATTATCTCCCCGCACCATGCGGTAATCAAGCCGGAGAGCACTACTACGAAAGTCCGCGTGGTATTCAACGCGTCCAGCCCTTCTGCGAACGGCACGAGAGCTTGAATGATCTTCTTCATGCTGGTCCGGTCCTCCAATCCGATTTAACCCTCCAAATCCTGAAGTGGCGCTATTTCCGATACGTCTTCAACGCCGACATTACAAAAATGTATCGCCAGATTTGGGTACATCCGACGCACACCCCCTTCCAGCGAATCTTATTTCGAAACCAGGCGGGTGAGATTCGGGATTATGAGCTGAAAACCGTGACTTTTGGAGTCAATTGCGCTCCGTTTTTAGCCATCCGGGTCCTGCAACAGCTTGCCGACGACATCCAGTCGCGATTTCCAAAGGCAAGTCACATTGTGCGGCAATTCATGTACGTCGACGACGTCCTAGCCGGAGCAGACTCCGTCAAAGGAAGCTCAGCTGGCCATTCACGAATTGCAAGCCGCCCTCAGCTCCGCAGGTTTTCCACTGCGTAAATGGACGTCCAATCAAAAAGGAGATTTGGACGGGCTTCCAAATGACCACCTCCTGCACACCGATTTTCTGGAAATCGATGCCGAGAAGCACGGCAAAACCCTCGGAGTTCGCTGGAAGGCGACGTCAGACGAGTTCTTCTTTGTTCCTCCCCAGTGTTCACGCTCGAGTCATCCTTCACCAAGCGAGAAGTTCTTTCTCAAATTGCGAAGCTGTTTGACCCCGCGGGGTGGTTAGCCCCATTCATCGTCCGGTCCAAGATTTTCATGCAGGAAATCTGGTTGCAAGAGTTGGGATGGGACGAACATCTGCCAAGTGCGTTGTACCAGCGCTGGCTGGACTTTCTGCAAAGTTACGCTGCACTCCCCGAAATCCAATTCCAAGATGGATTTGTGCCCAGCCATCGGTAAAGGTCGAACATCACGGTTTCTGCGATGCCTCCGAAAAGGCGTACGGTGCAGCGATCTACGTGCGCGTCGAGTGTGGCCATCATATCACGGTGCATCTGCTATCAGCAAAAAACACGAGTTGCTCCCGTGAAAACCGTCTCACTTCCTCGGTTAGAGCTGTGCGGTGCAGTGCTCCTTTCCGAAATGGCGACGGCTATCCTGCCAAGCATGCCGACAAAAGATCCTCAATGCTACTACTGGACCGATTCGACTATTGTGCTGGCCTGGTTGAGCAAGCCAGCGTGCCACTGGACTACCTTTGTGGCCAATCGAGTAACCAAGATAGCTCAGACTACCGACACCACGAATTGGGCTCATGTTCGGTCCGAACATAACCCGCTGACTTAGGAGTCGGGGCGTATCGTTACCAGACTGGTGGGTAACCACCTCTGGTGGCATGGACCAGAGTTTGGGGCGTATCGTTACCACGGAACTGGCCACCCCAAACCACCGTTTCTCCACCTATGGCTCTTCGAGAGCAGCGGGCCGTGAAGGTCAATTTTTCCAGAACCACTCCCCAAAGCCAACAAGCTCCACCTATGACTCTCCCAGCTTCCGTGAAGGTCCATTTTGCTGCCGGCCCTATGTGCTCCGTTTTATTCTGGAGCGTTTCTCCCCGGATGAAGGCTCTTCGAGTGCGGGCGTATGTGCTAACTTTATTCAGTGTTGCCGGAAGGTAACACCCGCACGCAGTGCCACCTCACTAGTGGGGAAATTACCGAAGCGGAGCAGACTCTTATCCTAGAGGCTCAGCGCCGGGACTTCCCCCAAGAATTTCACTGCCTGAGTGGTAAACGTCCCGTGCCAAGTTCGAGCTCTATCCTGAACCTGAACCCCTTTCTAGACCGACATGGGATCATGAGATCCTGTGGCCGGATCACAGCGTCACAAGATTTGAAGTATGACGAGCGTCATCAATCATCCTTTCCTACAGTTGCCGCCTGTATGCGTATTTGCTGGCGCATTTCACGCACAAAATAACTCTCCATGGCGGTAGTCAACTGATGACTCGCCTCATCCGCGGCAAATATTGGATTCCGCGAATCCGAACCTGATGAAGGGACGGTGAATTCCTGCAAAATATGCATCATCCACAAAAAAGAAGCTACAGACCCAACTAATGGGTTTCTCCCAACAGACCGAGCTTCTTTCTCCAGGCCATTTACCCATACCGGTATTGACTACGCCGGTCCTTTTCCGAAACTATCCGACAGGTTGCTGGCCCTCCACTCTTCGGGCACTTCGCTATCGGAGGGACCGTTAATGGCGACCGCCCAGCCAGAAATAAACACACACCTCCGTCGATCATTAATCGGTGGCAAAGCATTTAAAAACCCTCAACCAGCAGTTCTGCCACCAGAGAGTGGACGGATGAGGACCTCGACGGAAGGAACTCCACAAACGCAACAAGTGGCAGACGGATATGCCAAATCTTCAGATCGGCGATTTGATTATCATAAAGGAAGATAACCTGCCTTCCAACGACTGGCGACTCGGGAGTACGGTCCGTGTTTCCAGCGCCGACAACAGGGGTCCGTGTGGTAGACATCCATACTGCCCGCGGCGGTTCTCTCCTTCCGGGAGCTCCTCGTCCGCACAACAGTATCGGAAGCGTTCCTGTGCGTAGTCCGTTGTGAAAAAGGGCAATCCTGTCCTGCTGTTCCACCCCGTTTTTGTTGTTGTTTTTCGTCTCCAGAACGCCCTCGTGCGTTCAGCCAACAGTACTGAGAGTGCCTGTCACCTGTTCCTATCACGAACTAATGCGTCTCCGCTTCTTCTTTTCCATAACAGCTGATTTTTTGCCTTCAGTCCAGCTGGCTCCACAACCCCGGGACACCCACACCTCAGGGGCACCAGACGATCACGAACAAAGGCTTCCTACGGCTGCCGAGTCTGTTCCGGAAGCCATCCGTTACGGGATGCCGCCCTTCCTCAATCTGAGAGCGCGGCCAATCCGGGCTTTGTGTTTGGTGAACAAAGTATTGCCAGAACTGCCTGGCTCATCAGCACTCCAGCAGGATTGCTGGAAGTGGCGGCCAGTTACAGGTGTGCCACAAAACCACCACAGCATCCAGCTCTCTCAAGGTCCCCAGGTCGGTGCGAGTTCCGTCTCAGCTCCTGTGTCCCGAGCCGCTCGCCGCCCCCATTCCCATCAGACGCACAAAGGCAAGGTCCGCCTGCCGTCGAGGCCACTCAGAGTCGTCGGCGGCGGCTCGGGTCCGTCTACCGCTCCAGTGCCCCGAGCTGATCGCCACCCCATCGTGGGAAATCCGGCACCATCGGCCGACACGCTGCTCCAGCACCGGAGCATCAATTTTCCCCGACGGCCCAAGTGGTCTTGCACATACAGGAAAAAACCCATGAGATGACGGCGCTCATCGACCCGTGCATGCCGGTAAGCTGCATCGACGCTTCCTTGGCCTACCGACCTGAAATTGCCCAGCTTTTACGCATCGGCGCTGAGAAGGTCGCCACCCGCCATCATCCGCGCCAGGAGGCGAGGTTCAATTGGACGTGGTCCTTAAATGGAACCCCGTTTGCGCGTCCGTACGCCACTGCGACCCCATAGCGGGCGGCTCGGGCCAGGTTCGACGACATCCGCCTTGCCAATGAGCAGTTTCATCGCCCGTCTACCATCTTTCTCGTATTGGGAGCAGACGTATACCCGAAAGTTATCAACCCGCTCCTCGCGCGCGCGAGGAGACAACCTTCAGTGGCCCAAAGCACGTTCTTTGGATGGATTGTGTCTGGGGCCTGCACGCTCCCGTGGGATGGGATGTTGCAGTCCTGCAAGGGAGGGGGAGGATGTCGAGGGCAGCAGCGCGGTTAGCGGAGGTAACAGCGCTGTTAGCTCGCGCGCTTTCTCTCGTGTCGTTCGCTCTTGCGCGCGAGCGCGGTCGACCCTCGGCTCTTCACCATGGAGGCTCTGGCGTAGGCCTAGCTTGACCTGACACTCGCTCTTCACCGACGAACACAGCCGTAACAACCAAATTTGTTACGATGCTTGATGCTGATCAGAATATATATACTTTTATATGGTCGGAAGTACTCCTTCTCTATGTTACACACATCCACTTTTTAGCACAAATACAATATACCCTAATATACCCTGCTGCAAAAAATAAAAATGCAGTTTTGTAGAGAATGACAATATCTACCAGATTCCCGAATTTGGTTCAGATCGGATCATTATTGTAGCCACAATGATCAAATGAATTTTCAGCTACAGAGCTGTCCCCCTTCCCCTTGCGCCATAAGTCGTTTATTGGGGTTGATTGTCGCAGCATATTCTCTCACACACACACTCACGCTCAAACAATGCTGCCTCGTGCAGTGTACGTGTGTTATTTGTGGGAACTTGATGTAGATGATGTAGATGTAGATGTTGATGACAGATGTAGTAAAATGTAAAATGTAAAAATGGTAAATTCCATTCTAAAATTTCGGACATAATTCACATCAGTACTGACTGAGTACGGGTATAAAATTTTGGTAGTCGCGTTCAGAAGCGACTCCGTACGTTCTCTCTCGTTCTAATTGTTTTTTTTTTTTTTTTTTAATTGTTCGGATTTTTTGTCTTTTGGGCGGGCCGGGTTGGGGGCGGGGGCTCTTAATTTTGAAATACACTTGCTTCGGTTTGGTATCACAGGGTGTATCGTTTTTTGTGTTAGTTTGCTCTAGCTCTTGCAGTCTTTCGTATGTCGCGACTATAAAATACAAAAAACCAAATCCATTCAGATTTTTGTGTGATAGATATGGTCTTCATCTGTGATTCTGCATTTTTCGTTTTTCGTATGTCGTTCTATAACTGTGGCTATATGGTCTTCATCCCATTCTGCATTTTCGCCCCTGTTATAGATAAAACTTGGACGCCACAGATTCTGCATTTTTCGTTTTTCTGGATCGGAAGTTAAAACTGTGGACGATATAGTTAACTTCATCTATGATTCTGCATTTTTTTCGTTTTCTGTTCAGTCTGGAAAAAAGACGCCACAGATGTGCTCTCTATGCTTTTATAGCCTCTGGAGCAATGGGCGACAAACAAGACGGACAGACAGACAGACAGACTGGAAAAAAAACGGACGGGCTATCTTTTATATGGACTCTCCTCGTTGGGCGACAAACAAGACGGACAGACAGATAGACAGACGGACAGCAGGGACGGACGAACATTGCTATATTCTCTGTTGTGCTGATTAAGATATATATACTTTTTACCACAAATACAATATACCCTCTATGTTGCAGTACCCACTTTTCTACCATAATACAATATACCCTTTTATTAACGGGTTTGATCATTAACATTTGATGAAGCACGGTCAATATAAAACATTTGTTAAAACTCTCACGAAATTTAATTGTACTGTTCTGTAGCAAAATGTTCCGAAAAATGTTCGAATAAAAAGAAAAAGTTTAATATTAAAACCCATATTTTAATTAAAAATATCTAGAAAAGTCATTAATGTACGCCAGAAACTAGCCAAAATTAATAAAAAACTTAAATACATAATAGTTTAGCGAATGATTCAGAAACATAAGTATTTCCATAGGCATTCTTAACATAAGCATTCTTAACGAATTAAACTATTATTTTATTTTTGTATTGTAATGATACCTATTTCAGACTGAGGTAAAAGCTCAGTCTGTCAAGGATTCTCTACAAGAAATTTTGTAGTATTGCTGGAACTTTAGGGTAAGGCTTGGCCGTGAGACCGAAAGTGGAGGCGGGCGTGGAGTCTTGTTACCGTGTAGGTGCTTTGGGCGATCGCACTTGGCGATGAAAGGAAAACGCTGACACCTGAATTTTTGGTGTATGCAATAATATGGCTTGTTGTGTCACCTGATTTGTTTATGTTCGCGCTCGGCGAAAAGAAATGATGACTTACTTCGTGAGTTTTGGTTTTTGATATTATTTAACTGGTTTTATTTGTGTTCTGTGTCTTTCTTGTGTGTCGTGTAGTGGTTTCGTGTATAGTGTTCGCGGAGGTGACGCGACTTAGAATAGGCGATGAGGACTGCCCTGATTGATCAGCGAGGGGCTATTTAAAGCCGATCTCGAGTGCTGAGTCCGCAAGTCTGGGTGCTGGGTTGGTGTCGAAAGTTTTTGGCGCGTGCCACCGACACGGTCATTGCCTCGATGCAATCGAGAAATGAGCTGAGCTCCGCTGTGGTCATTGGCTCGGTCGTGCCGAGGAATGACCCGCGTGAGTTGTGTAACCGGGGAGTGGGGGAGACCATGGTGCGTGTGTCGATTCTCCTGCATGAATCGATCGGCGAGTGGGACTGTAAATGTCCAGTGTATGGTGTTTGTGTTGTTGGATTATATATGACAACGTAACTTAGTGCTATTAGTACGTATATGAATATATGAATAAGGAATGAATATGAATATGTATACGAATGTAACGGTTCGTTACAAATTTCACTTTACCACTCGCATAGCACATCCCATCTGCCTCACCTTTTTAAATTATATATGCCTGACAATGGCGACAACGATCTTTCATTGAACTAATTTTTCACACTAAAATTGAAAACCGAGAAAGAACGTACGGAGTCGTTCTGAACGCGACTTACTTTTATACCCGTACTAGTCAGTACACATGTGATTTATGTGGGAATTTTAAAATGTTTTTATCATTTTTACATTTTACATTTTTGCTACATCTGTCATCGACATCTACATCTACATCATCTACATCAGTTCATTAACAACACACGTACACTGCACGAGGCAATGCATGTTTGAGCGTGAGTGTGTGTGAGAGAAGCTGCAGCAACAATCAACCCCAATAAATGACTTACGCAGCAAGAGAGGGAAACAATAACGGGGGGAAACACTTGCTGAAAAAATTCATTTGATCATTGTGGGCTAAATAATGATCCGATCTGAACCAAATTCGGGAATCTGGTAGATATGGGTCATTTCCTACAATACTGCATTTTAGTTTTTTGCTATCTTCAATATTGTGGATTTTCGTCTTTGTGGTGGCGGAAGGGGGCACGGCGAAATTTTGAAATACACTTGTTCAGGTTTGGTATCACAGAGTCTTGGCCAAAAGTTGGGTTGCTTTAGCTCTTATAGTCTCTGAGATCCAGGCGTTCAAAATACGAAAACCAAATCGACCTGATTTTGTGTGGAGAGCGAAAAGAAAGGGAGCGAAGTTTTTCGTACATTTGCCTCTATTGTGGCTATATTAATGATCCGATCCGATTCAGATTTGGGCCCCTGATAGATATAGGCTGTCTCTATGATTCTGAATTTTTCGTTTTCTGCTATCTTTTAAAATTGTGGACGTTACAGATGTGCGCCCTTTGTGGGGCGCAAGTGGGCAGGGCGAAATTTTGAAACACTTTTCTAGGAGTGAGATATCACATCAGTCTGAAAAAAAATTTGATTGGTCTAGCTCTAATAGCCTTCGTGCAATGAGTGAAAAACAAGACGGACGGACAGACGGACAGACGGACAGACGGACAGACATGGCTATATCGACTCGGCTATTGATGCTGATCAAGAATATATATACTTTATGGGGTCGGAAACGCCTCCTTCTGTGTGTTACACATCCACTTTTACCATTAAATACAATATACCCTATTACTCTTTCGAGTACGGGTATAAAATCATAAAAATGTTTTGTTACAGAATGATAAAAATAAAATGATATAAGCGGTCAAACGCTCATCTCATTTAGGGCAAAATGTATGATTTTTTATTTCTGTATGCAATTTGGTGCCTGCGTTGCGAGATAGATGCAAACACATTTTTTCCAACAAATTTATTGTATGGATTTGGAAACACATTCTAAGTCAAGTATTCCTTCGAAGTATTTCTTACATTAACGGTCAGTTTGTGAGAACCCATCTCAGGCTAAGGTAGGTTTGTGGATCTTCTACAAGAAATTTGTAGATTTGCTGAGAACTTTAAGCGGGAGGGCTTTGGCTGTGAGACCGAAAGAAAAGCTAACGTGGCGTAGTATTACCGGGCTGACAATTGGTGGTCGCGCTTGGCGAGGAAAATGCTGACACTTGAGTTTTGGTGTGGTAATATATTTTGTAACGAACTGCTTTTTCCGGGTCTGATCAGCAGAGCTGGCTCAGCGGCCGACGAGATCGTTGCAACAAAATCTGTATATGTTGCCTCGCAGACAACAATGAAACACACAGATTGGATTTTGGGGAAGTTTACAATCTCTTTTATTGGTATCTTATACCTAGGCTCTTATGCGCTATTCGCACTAGGGCTACCTGCTGGGCCTCCCGCTGGCCTGCTGGCGACTTTGGCTCCGCACTACCACCGCTTGGTCTCTTGGCTTAGCGTGGTCTCCCCGCGTGCTACGGCTGGGGTTGTTCTGACGCGGCAACCGCCCTCGTCCGCCACTCACAGCTCCGCACACCTGGGCTCACCCTTTGCTGGTACACACCCCAAGCGGTGAGGTCCTGCGTGCCACTGTCTTTATATTTCAGCTCCTTGCTGAAATATCCCGTGATTCTTCCACTTTCGTCGCACGATCACCTGTTTCACTGCGGTTCCCGGCCGGTTGTGGCTCGCGCACTTCTCCGTTCACTGATCCTCGGCGTAATGTCCCGCGCGCCGCTGTCGCCGGGTTTTTTATACCCTCAGGTGACGCCGGCGCCCGTCGCTG
>CM019041.1:20229096-20265020 GCA_009664405.1 Drosophila bifasciata | reverse complement strand
GTTTCCGAAAAGCTAGCTCTAGAGTGTCGGTGGTAGCCTTCTTAAGGGGCACTAGTTCGACCCATCTTTGAGAAGGTGTCGAAGAATACCAGCAGCATGGTGTTCCCTCGTTTTGATCGGGAAGTGGCCCCACAAAGTCGGCGCATAAGGTGGCGAAAGGTTCCTCCCCTGCGGGTAAGCATCCTACCCACGGGCTTGCGTTGCAGTGCCTTAAACTTTTGACAGCTCAAACAGCTGCATACGTTTTTCCGCACATCTCGATATAGGCCGGGCCAATAGTATCGTTGTGTTATCCGTGTGATGGTTTTCCCGAATGCCGAGATGGCCTGCCGTTGGCTGATCATGACATTCCTTGAGTACTCTTGGCGTCGGTCCTTTGGGACGCAGAGTTTCCATGACACGTAGTCGTGATCGTCGGCTCCGTGGCCCAGATGCCTGTAGAGTTTTCCATTCTCGAAAACGTAGTCGGGTATTTATCAGGTTCTTCTTTGGTTTGCTGAATCCGTCGTGTGAGCCAGGGCAAGTTGTTGCGTCCTTTTGATGCTGGCTGACAGGGAATCGGCAACCACGTTTTGTTTCCCCTGCTCTGTAGTGGACGTCGTACTGATACTGTTTGGAGTTCGAGCGCCCATCTCGCTATTCTTCCGTAGGGGGCTTCCAGAGTATTCGGCCATTTCAGCGCGAGATGGTCGGTTATAACGTCGAATCGGTATCCCCTCTAGGTAGCAGCGTAGATTTCAAGATTGCCCAAATGACGGCGAGGCATTCCCTTGTCTGTGGCGGAGTAGTTTCCTTCGGCTTGGTTCAAAACGTCGGCTGACATAGGCGATGACGCGTTCCTTTCCTTCGATCTGTCTTGCGTGAGTACGGCGCCTATGCCGAGGTTGCTCGCATCGGTTTTGTAGTGAGAACTTGACGTTGAAATCGGGGCAAAAGCAAGCAGGAGCGGTCGTGAGTAGTTCCCTTTAGTTGGTCGAAGGCCGCTTGTTGATCTGCAGTCCATGTCCATGTTTTTTGTCCTTTTCTTGAGTAGCTGAGACATTGGTTGGACGACTGTAGCAAAAGTTTGGAACGAATGTTCGGTACCATGATGCCATTCCGATGCACTGACGTAGTTCCTTTAGGTTCGTGGGTGGCTTGAGTTCTTTGACGGCAGCAATCTTGTCGGGGTCCGTGGGATACCTTCTTCGCTGATGACACATGACCAAGATATTTGATCCGGCTTTGGAAAAAAGGTGCACTTTTCCGCGTTTATCCGCAGGTTCGCTTTTCGGAAGGCGAGAGGACTATTGCCAGGTTGTGTAGGTGGTCCTCGAAGTCTCGTCCGACGACGACAATGTCGTCTAAATATGAATGCGTAGGGTTCCATGTCGGCACCGATCACAGTATCAAAGGGCCCGTTGGAATGTTGCTGGTGCAGAATGTAAATCCGAAGGGCATCACTTTCCATTGATAGAGACCTCTGCCGGGGACCGCTTAAGGCGGTGGCTGAGACCTCCGTTGGCCATGGGTATTTTGCCAGTATCCGTTCTTCAGGATGGTTATGAAGCGTGCGTTCTGTAGGCGCCCAAGAGCTGATTCTGGGCAGTGCGCGCGTCCGGCATAGAGGAGTGTTGAGCTGTCGGTAGTCCACGCACATGCGCCATTTGCCGTTCTTTACGTACGAGTACGATGGGGCGCTGTGCGGGCTTCGTGAGGCGTGATGAGACCTTCTTGATCAATTGATCGACTTGCTCGTCGATAATCCGCATCATGGCTGGGTTTTTTGGGTAGTACCTCTGTTTGATGGGTCGATTATCCCTCATGACGATGGTGTGCTCGGCGATGTTGGAGGTCCCGTGGAGCTATTGAACTTTTGAAGTTCTGTGTCCAGAAATTCTTGGATCTGTGGCGCTATGTCCGGCGGCCAGGGATCGGAGATCAATTCTGGGTCGGGTTCGGTGAGATCGGAGGTGTCGGGGTCCTGTGGCTGGCTGGGGTCTTCTGGGAGGATAGTTGTGTCGAACGCGCTGGGGTGTTCGATGCTACGTGGGTAGTCGCTTATGTGGGCGACGATCGGGGTAGCGTGGCCGTGAGTGGCGTAGCTTCGTGGGTTCTGGCGGTATATCTGGGGGTAATGTCTCCAGATCGATGTATGGCCAGGCGGGTCTCAGTGACGACTCTGTTTCGCAGCAAACGACTTGTTTGGGCGACGAAGATTTCGGACGTGGTGTTAGGCATGGCGTGGTGCATGGCGCTAGTGGGCACGTCAGTACGCGGAAGGTACTCCAGTGGGTTGGCGAAGATCGGGGTGGCGTCGGCCGTGGGTACGACAGGGCTGTGGTCGGTGTTTCGGGGGGTCATCGGGCTAGATTCCGGATCCGATTGGAGAGGTTCCGTGGATATTAGTCCGATGGGTTGACCCGACCAGCAAGGGATTTGCGTGGCTGTTTCCCTCGTGGTTTGGTTGTTGCACTGTTGCTGCCGTTGTCGTTGTTTGTTCGGGGCTGGTTGTCGTCTCTGAGGGTGTCCGTGGGTTCACCTTCTCCGTTGAGGGTAGGGTGCATGGGTGCGTGGTGGCTGAACTTGGAGATGGGCTTCCTGTGTCGAGCGGGTTCAAGTTCGTTGGGGTTTGTCTCGTGGGTGAGATCCTTGTGGTGGGTTCGGGGTGCGTGTGCCCCGTAGTTTGTTTTGATCCTGGGCTTCCTGTGTCGAGCGCCTGGTTCAATTGTGTTGATTCTTGTCTCATGTGTGATATCCTCGTGGTGTGTTTGGGATGTGTGATCCCTGTGGTTGGCTTAGGACGCGGGTGCTCCGTAGTGGGCCGTGGGATTCGTTTTCCGTTTGCTTGGTTGCAGTTTACCGGTGCTTGCTTCGGATTCGTGTTTTCTGTTGTGGGCCGGTGCTTTTTGCTTTGTGCTTTGGTTGGTTTCGGTTTTCGTATTCTTCGTTGCATTATTGGGTGCCGTCTTCTTTGCGGTAGGTCGGGGAAATGTGTTCGCTGAGGTTGGTTTTGGGGTCGTATTCTTTGTTGCGGTATTGGGTGCCGTATTCTTTGTGGTAGGTCGGGGACGTGTATTCGCGGTGGTTGACCTAGATTTCTTGTGGCTGGGGTTGGTGACTGGAAGGTGACTGACTAGGAAGTCCATGCCGACAATAACTTGCTCCAGCATGTTAGGGAGGACCAGGAGTGGGATTTGGACCTCTCGTTGATCCAGCTTGATGTGCGCCAGTAGAACTTGTGTGATCTCTCTGACTGAGCCGTCAGCCAGGCGTATGCGGACGCATGCATCTTGCAGGTTGGAGTTGTTGTTTAGTTGTCGGGCCAGGTTGTCGCTGACGATACTTCGGGATGCCCCGGTGTCGATGGTGTCCTCCGTGGTTTGTCCTCCTATTGTCACTATCGCCACTATTCGGCCGTCGTTCATGTGTAGTGGGTTGCTTAGTCGCGGGTCTGGGGAGGCGTCGTTCTCGGCTGATCCCTCGCGACTGGATTCGGGTGGGTGCGCGAATTTGGTTTTGTACCGGACTTGTGTTTCTGTGGTTTAGCTCTACTATTCTTTCTCGGTGGCCGTGGGTCTTTAAGCCACGTAGCCCGTGTTAAGGTTTTCTCTTTAAGTTTCCTTAAAGTTGCCAGAAAGTTGGCTTTGAAATCTCCTTAAAGTTTCCGTAAGTCCTGCTCGAGGCGCCACTTGTAATGTACCTATCTCAGACTGAGGTAAGCTCAGTGTGTCAGGGTTCTCTACAAGAAATTTTGTAGTATTGCTGGAACTTTTAGGGTAGGGCTTGGCTGTGAGACCGAAAGGAGCGGGCGTAGAGTCTTGTTACCGTGTAGGTAGTTTGGTAATCGCACTTGGCGATGAAAAGGGAAAAACGCTGACACCTGTGTTTTGGTGTATGCGGTAATATGGTTTGTTGCGTCACCTGATTTTTGGGTTCGCTCGGCGAAAAATTATGACACTTCGTTGAGTTTGTTTTGATGTTATTAAAGGGTTTTACTTATGTTCTGTATTGTTTTCTCGTGGTTTTGGTGTCGTGTAGTGGTTTCTTGTATAGTGTTCTTGCGGAAGCGTGGTGCTGATAGCCGCGGCGGATGTACTGCCGATACGGTTTGGAATAGGCGATGGACTGCCCTGATTGATCGCCGGCCCGGCCCATTTAAGACCGATTTCTAGTGCTGAGTCCGCAAGTCTGGGTTGCTTTAATTGGTGTCGAGTTCTCCACGCGTGCCACCGACACGGTCATTGCCTCGGATGCACCGAGAAATGAGCTGAGTCTAGGCTGTGGTCATTGGCTCGGTCGTACCGAGGAATGACCTGCGTGGAGTTGTGTAACTCGGAGGGAAACTGGAGTTGGGTAACTCTGTGGAAATGATGGCGCGTGTGTCGATTCTGCAGAAATCGATCGGCGCGTGGGACTTAAATTGTACAGTGTCAGGTGTATGGTGTTTTTGTGTTGTTGGTGTATAGATTATACATATATGACAAAGTAACTTAGTGCTATGAATATGTATGTGAATGTAACGGCCCTGGTCCCAGGGTTCGTTACAGCACAAAAAACAAAAAAAAACGGTATCGGAAAAACTACCGTAGCACTGGTAGTGGTAGATAAAGAAATTGACAGCAGCCGGAATCGCCGAGAATATGGCGTTGGCAAAAGAGGATGGAACCCAAAAAAATGAAGATATGTATATAAGAATATATATACATATATAACGGAACGCGGACTTGCGGGGAATAAAACCAATCGGGAGACGAATTCGTACTTATTGTTTTTAGGAGGGTGGATGTCCCGGCAATATTCCCAGTAAAAGATCGGGGGCGTCAATTAAATGCGGCTTGTATTTATTGCGAGTGAAGGGGTTCACAAATTGGGGCTGGTTTTGGCAGTTGCGGCTGTGTTCGTCTTTGAAGAGCGAGTGTCAGGTCAAGATAGGCCTACAGCTAGAGCCCATAGTGAAGCCCAAGTCGACCGCGCTCAAGAGCGCGAGAGCGAACAACACGAGAAGAGCGCGCGAGCTAACAGCGCTCTGTTACCTCCGCTAACAGCGCAATCCATCCAAAACCGTGCTTTGGGCCACTGGAAGGCCGTCTCCTCGAGCGAGGAACCCGGGTTGGATAACCTTCGGGTAGACGTCTGCTCCCAACACGAGAGATGGTAGACGGGCGTGGAATTGCTCATGGGCAAGGCGGATGTCGTCGAAACTGGCCCGAGTCGCCTCGCTCCAGGGTCGCAGCGGCGTGCGGACGCGCAAACGGGGTTCCATCTTAAGGACCACGTCCAATTGAACCTCGCCTGTCCTGGCGCGGATGATGGCGGTGGCGACCTTCTCGGCGCCGATGCGTGTGCTGGGCAATTTCAGGTCGGTGGCCAAGGAAGCGTCAATGCAGCTCACCGGCGTGCACGGGTCGATGAGCGCCGTCATCTCATGGATTTTTTTCCCATGTGCAAGACCACCTGGGCCGTCGGGAGAAAGTTGATGCTTCGGTGCTGGAGCAGCGTGTCGACCGATGGCGCCGGATTTCCCACGATGGGGCGGCGATCAGCTCGGGGCACTGGAGCGGTAGACGGACCCGGAGCCGCCGCTGACAACTCTGAGCGGGCTCGACGGCTGGCGGACCCAGCCTTAGCGGGTCTGATGGGAATCCGGGGGCGGCGAGCGGCTCGGGACACAGGAGCTGGAGACGGAACTCGCACCGGACCTGGGGACTCCGAGCGAGCTGGACGCTGGGACGGTCGCATGTGGAGCAACGTGTGGTGGCTTTTGTGGCACACCTTGCACCGGCCGCCACTTCGGCAATCCTTGCCGGAGTGCTGATGAGCCAGGCAGTTCTGGCAATACCTGTTCGCCAACACAGCTCGGAGCCTCTTGGCCTGGCTCTTGGCTTGAGGAAGCTGCGGCAGTCCCGTAGCGGATGGCTTTCCGGAACAGACTCGGCAGCTGTAGGAAGCCTTCGTTCGTGCTCGTCTGCTCCCTGAGGTGTGGGTGTCCCGGGGTTGTGGAGCCATCTTGATCTGGAGGCAAAAAAAACAGCCGTTATGGAAAGAAGAAGCGGAGACGCATTAGTTCGTGATAGGAACAGGTGACAGGCACTCTCGCAGTACAGGTGGCTGAACGCACGAGGGCGTTCTGGAGACGAAAAAAACAACAGAAACGGGGTGGAACTGTGGACGAGGACAGGCCCTTTTTCAACGGACTAGGCACAGGAACGCTTCCGTTACTGTTGTGCGGGACGAGGGAGCTCCCGGAAGGAGAACGACTTTAGCGACCGGGCGTTTGAGCACCCCGCGGGCAGTAAGGATGTCTACCACACGGACCCTGTTGTCGGCGCCGGGATACACGGATTGTACTCTCCCGAGTCGCCAGTCGTTGAAAGGCAGGTTATCTTCCCTTATGATAACCAAATCGCCGATCTGAAGATTTGGCATATCCGTCTGCCACTTGTTGCGTTTGTGGAGTTCCTTGAGGTACTCATCCTTCCATCTCTGGCAGAACTGCTGGTTGAGGGCCTTTAAATGCTGCCACTGATTAATCATCGACTGGAGGTTCCCTTTATTTCGGGCTCTGCGGTCGCCATTAACGGTCCTCCGATAAGGAAGTGCCCGGGAGTGAGGGCCAGCAACTCAGTCGGACTTTCGGACATAGGTGAGATTGGCCTGGAATTGAGGCACGCTTCAATCATAGCGAGGAGCATCGAGAGCTCCTCAAAGGTATACTTTCGAGTAGACGTGGATTTGTAGAAGAGTGATTTGAAACTCTTTACACCGGCTTCTCACAGGCCTCCCATGTGTGGAGCTCCTGGCGGGATGAAACGCCATGCAATTCGTTGGTGGCTATATGCTTCAGTGACCGAATCCTGGAATGTCGCTAGAAAGTTTCGAGAAAGTATAGTTTCGGCTCCCACGAAAGTTTTGCCATTGTCGGAATGAATACGCTGCGGACAGCCTCGTCGAGCAAACGAAACGAGCGAAAGCTGCCAGAAACTTCTCGGTGGTCAGGTCGGAAGTGGCCTCCAAGTGAATGGCCTTCGTGGAAAAGCAGACAAATACGCACACATAACCCTTGGTGATCAGGCACGCTCTCCCGGTATAGTTCCTTATGTCGAAAGGACCGGCGTAGTCTCCAGAAGTATGGGTAAATGGTCTGGAGAAAGAAGCTCGGTCTGTTGGGGAGATCACCCATTAGGGTGGGTCTGTAGCTTCTTTTTGTGGATGATGCATATTTTGCAGGAATTCATCACACCCTTCATCAGGTTCCGGATTCGCGGAATCCAATATTTGCCGCGGATGAGGCGAGTCATCAGTTGACTACCGCCATGGAGAGTCATTTTAGTGTGCGTGAAATGCGCCAGCAGGCGAGACAGGGCGGCAACTGTAGGAAAGGATGATTGGATGACGCTCGTCATACTTCAAATCTTGTGACGCTGTGATCCGGCCACAGGATCTCATGATCCCATGTCGGTCTAGAAAGGGTTCAGGTTCAGGATAGAGCTCGAACTTGGCACGGGACGTTTACCACTCAGGCAGTGAAATTCTTGGGGAAGTCCCGGCGCTGAACCTCTAGCATAAGAGTCTGCTCCGCGTCGTTAATTTTCCCACTAGTGAGGTGGCCCCTGCGTACGGGTGTTACCTTCCGCAACACTGAATAAAACGGAGCACATACGCCCGCACTCGAAGAGCCTTCTCAAGTTGGGAGAAACACTCCAGGAAATCTTGGGGAGGGCCGGCAGCAAAATGGACCTTCTCGGCCCGCTGCTCTGGAGTCATAGGTGGAGCTTCGTTGGCTTGAGGTGGCCACTGTTCCCGTGGGGCTTGTAACCAAGCTGGTCCATGCCACCAGAGGTGGTTACCCACCAGTTCTGGTAACGATGCGCCCCGACTCGCTAAGTCAGCGGGGTTATGTTCGGACCGAACATGAGCCCAATTCGTGGTGTCGGTAGTCTGAGCTATCTTGGTTACTCGATTGGCCACAAAGGTAGTCCAGTGGCACGCTGGCTTGCTCAACCAGGCCAGCACAATAGTCGAATCGGTCCATTAGAAGCATTGGGGATCTTTTGTCGGCATGCTTGCAGGATAGCCGTCGCCATTTCGGAAAGGAGCACTGCACCGCACAGCTCTAACCGAGGAAGTGACACGGTTTTCACGGGAGCAACTCGTGTTTTGCTGATAGCAGATGCACCGTGATATGATGGCCACACTCGACGCGCACGTAGATCGCTGCACCGTACGCCTTTTTCGGAGGCATCGCAGAAACCGTGATGTTCGACCTTTACCGATGGCTGGGTACAAATCCATCTTGCAATTCGGATTTCGGGGAGTGCAGCGTAACTCTGCAAAAGTCCAGCCAGCGCTGGTACAACGCGCTTTGGCAGATGTTCGTCCCATCCCAATTCTTGCAACCAGATTTCCTGCATGAAAATCTTGGACCGGACGATGAATGGGGCTAGCCACCCCGCGGGGTCAAACAGCTTCGCAATCTGAGAAAGAACTTCTCGCTTGGTGAAAGATGACTCGAGCGTGAACACGGGAGGAACACAGAATAACTCGTCTGACGTCGCCTTCCAGCGAACTCCGAGGGTCTTTGCCGTGCTCTCGGCATCGATTTCCAGAAAATCGGTGTGCAGGAGGTGGTCATTTGGAAGCCCGTCCAAAATCTCCTTTTGATTGGACGTCCATTTACGCAGTGGAAAACCTGCGGAGTTGAAGGCGGCTTGCAATTCGTGAATGGCCAGCTGAGCTTCCTTGACGGAGTCTGCTCCGGCTAGGACGTCGTCGACGTACATGAATTGCCGCACAATGTGACTTGCCCTTAGAAATGTCGTCGGCAAGCTGTTGCAGGACCCGGATGGCTAAAAACGGAGCGCAATTGACTCCAAAAGTCACGGTTTTCAGCTCATAATCCCGAATCTCACCCGCCTGGTTTCGAAATAAGATTCGCTGGAAGGGGTGTGCGTCGGATGTACCCAAATCTGGCGATACATCTTTTGTAATGTCGGCGTTGAAGACGTATCGGAAATAGCGCCACTTCAGGATTTGGATGGTTAAATCGGATTGGAGGACCGGACCAGCATGAAGCAGATCGTTCAAGCTCGTACCGTTCGCAGAAGGGCTGGACGCGTTGAATACCACGCGGACTTGCGTAGTAGTGCTCTCCGGCTTGACTACCGCATGGTGCGGGAGATAATAATTGGCGGAATCATTAGTGGACGAAACCTCTGTCATATGGTCGAGATCTAAATATTCACGGATCACAGAGTTATACTGCTCTTGATATGGAACGTTTCTCTTTAGCCGATTCTCATTTCGGAGAAACTTAGCTAGAGCAATGGACCTTGAATGCCCCAGGCCTGACCCACAATGAGCGGGGTCACGAAACGTACTTCCCTCTTGACGTTCTTGACGTGGTTCGATTAAAATAGCTTTCGCAAAAGGAGTCCGACTCTCCTACTACCTTGATAGGTAGATCCTCCACCTCCCAAAACTTTGTGAGAAGTTTGTCTAACGGAGCGTCGCGGACGTGGGAAATTCGAGTGGAGAAGGATGCAATCTGGTCAGGAACAGCACTTGGCAATGGACCGGTAAGCACCCACCCAAAGATAGTTTCCTGTCCGAGGAGGGAGCCACAGATGTCGGTCTGTGAGCCGCTTAACCATACGGACGGAAGGAGATCGGCTACGATCAGAACGTCTATCTGTGAGCTCTCATAAAACGTAGGGTCTGCTAATGGCAGGTTCGGCAAGTCTCGCAGCGCGTTCTGCGGGATCGGATATGAAGGAAGATTGCCGGCGATCTCTGGCAGGGACGTAGGCCGTGGCGTTTAACTGTACGCTCGGCGTAACCAGGGAGCGAATGGAAAAATCACAGAGCTTCTTGGACTGAGCTGCTACAGTATGATTAAGGCCTGAAACTTGGGCTTGAATAAGGCGGAATGGTAGTTGAATGATATTAAAGAGACGTTCCGTAATGAACGTTGCCTCGGAGCCCGAGTCGATTAGAGCGCGGGCACGGAATTTTGTCCCTCGGTCGCAAATGTTGATCATTGCAGTGCCGAGAAGCACCGCTATTGTTCCCGAGGAAAATAGTTCTGAACGTTGGCTGGAGCGATGGAGGAACCGGACTCCCGCGGTCGTGGAAGTCAATTCGCTGGGGAGCTGAGGTACCCCGATGCAGAAGCGTGTGGTGGCGGGCTCCACAAGTGAAGCAACTGTGGGCGCTTTTGGCATTCCCGGAGCTGGTGGCCTCTCGCGAAACAGTTCAAGCACTGCTGCCTTTTTTAATGCAACAGGCCCGCGCATCCACGGTCATCTGTAGGAAGTGCGGACAAAGTCGGATCGGATGGTTCTCTTTAGGGCAGAGATCACACGTTCTTCTCTTTGGACTCGCTTGTGTCTGGAAGGAGGAAACTTCCTGGGCACGGGACTCCCCTGAGACCGGAACGGGTTGGAGTTGCTTCCGGAGGGCTGCGAATTCAGGGTACCTTTGGACAGTGGTGGGTTCGGATGGCCTTTTTGAAGTGGACGGGTCGCTCTCCATGGCCTCTAGCGCCAAATAGCGCTGAGTGAGGATGTCGTCGATTTCCGCCCATGGAGGAACCTTTTCTTGTCGGTGACGGATGCTTCCCACAAGGACCCCGGGTCAACTTCGGAAACTTGGAGGCACAGATAGTAACAAGGAGGCTATCCCAGCTGTCCGTGTGAGGACCCTTTGCATCGTGCTTTGAAGCTCTTTCAAAGCTCGGCTGGTCTCGGACTCGACGCGAGGCAGAAAGAGCAGAATATTGATCTGGTTGGTCACCAGGAGCCGATTATTTTCATAACGGTTTCGGAGGGCCGACCATGCCGACTCGAACCCATCGTTTGTGAGCGGGGACTTTTCGACTATGGCCTTCGGATCGCCACTTGTCTTAGCGGTGAGATGGTATAGCTTCTCTACCGGAGACAGCATAGAATTATTTATATAAATTGCCGTAAATAAATCTCGGAAAGTAGGCCAGCGGACGTAATCTCCTGTGGAGACCTCGATGTCGCAGGGGGCAGTCGACAGCCGCCCTGGTAAGTCTGCGGTGCAGACGGATGGACTGATGTTTGAGCCAGCTGAGTATTGAGATTAGCGAGGCACTGCTCAAATGCCCCCAAACACTCGCCGTACTTATCTCGGATGTCCTCTTGGACCCTTGGATCCTCGTCAACCATCACTGCGGAGCACGCTTTGTACTCCGCCTCGACACCCGCCCACATACTCAGAATTTGTCCCCGTCGAACCTCGGAAAGAGATGCGGATGGAGCGGCACTGATGCGCGCTTCCAAATGAGCCAAACGGCCAATGGCGGCGGCTAATCTTGCTCGTGCCGTTGTGGTGGCGGATTGAGCCATTTTAATAACGGGTCTCGAGCTGACGGGACTGAAAACGGAAGAGCTGGTGAGATCGTCTTGGATCCGAGCTGGCACCTTGAGAGTGACGGGAGACGGGAAGAGAACTGATTTGGTCCTGGCAGCAGGGGCTGCTACTGGCTGCTCTGGGAGTGACTGGCGACTTGATCCTCTGAGTGGGGGTAGTTCCTGAGGCGGAAGATGCGAGTAGCCTACGTGGAGAGGTCGCAGCCAGAAACCCTTAGCTGTCCTTGTCACCCGTTGGCATACTACGTACGCCCACGCGCAGAGTGTGGCTGCGAAGCCTGAAGCTGAAGTCGGATTGACGGAAGGAAAACAAAAAAAACTTAGGCTGGGCAGGGTACCACAACAGAAGGCAATAACTTCCGTAAATACGCAAAAAGAGAAACCCACTGCTGGGTGAATGGAAAAGAAAAGGCCTCGCTCTGTGTTGGACAACAATTTTCAATACCGACTCGGATTATTTGGTGTCGCTCTGGATCGAGGTTCCCAAACAATGAGTGGATCAATTGATACACGCCGAGGAGAGGAACGTTCACACTGGTTGTGACAATATTTAAAAAATATTGTTAGTGCGGCGCTTCTCCGTTTACCATATGACGGACTTGTGCAGTGGGCAAATAATATTTTTTCTCGGAAGGACTGCGCACGAAATTGTTATCTTTCTTGTTCTGTTGCGGCGGCTGTAGAGCCGATAGGAACCACAAGCACGAGGAATGGGCCCAAGAAACTAATTGCCACTGGATATAAAGTAACAAAATAAATAATTATTCCTTGTACAGTCGGCTTTAGAGCTAAAGTAACCAAACTGTCAAAACTCCTGTGATATCACTTCAATACAAGTGCTTTTCAAAATTTCGCGCCGCGTATACAAGAGACGAAAGTCCACAAGTTTTAAGATAGAAGAAAATTAAAAATGCCTCCTAGAAAATGACCATTGAACCGGCGCATGAAGCATCAAAAATAACTGAAGTAATAATATCGATAGAAAGGCAGAGTTGCTTTGGAAACCTGAAGTACTATCGCATGGAATATGAAGAGTAGGTAGGGTGTTCAGGGATGCTTTGATTAATTTGACAGGTCCAAGGGAAATTAATGAGAGGTACAGCCTAAAAAGACGTGGCAATTGATTGACGGGTCATCAACTTCCTTTTCCGCACCGATGGTCAAGTTGAAAGGTCGCTCAGTGAAAAGTGTTAAATGAAATCTTTTAAAAATCTCGCCAAATACTTGTCATCCGCGACAGTAAAACAAAAAACCACTTGTGTCAGATAAAATCTAAAAAGAAGGTGAGTGCGGAATGCGGTAGCGCAAGACAGAGGAGCCTGTACCTCAATCCCATTTTTTCTCTAGCTTGCGGTTGGCTGTGCGCCCCGAATAAATAAGGCTTATTAATCGCGGAATTGATCGAGCCGAGCCAGAACGCCTTGCAAAGCAGGGAGAGATCGGACGATCTCGAGGGATTTGACCAGAAGACCGGGGAGCGCCTCCACGGCCCTCGCAGCACCCCGTTGGTTCCTCGCCAAGTAAGCCGAGATTCGCCGCTGGCAGGAACCAGCACCCGACAGGGCGGCGCAATTAAGCGCGCCTTGAAAGGCCAAATGAAGACTTAAACCCGAACTGGAGAGTTAAGAATACTCAACATTTACGAAACTTGAGGATCCGCAGAAGATGGCAGCAGTCGTCAAGCGACCATATTAACTGCGAGAGGGAGTCGCGTTACACCGCAATCCGGAGTGGCTGCTACATCCAGAGTAGAAAGCAACGGCAGGAGTTGCACGAGTGTCGAATGCGTGTCGCCATAGCAGCAGCAGACCTAACCTCTTCAACACACGTGTGGTCTAGTGAAGCCGGAGTCCCAGGCGTATAATCCCTGAATGGAAAAATAGAACTCTTATGGAGTAAGCCTTTGTTTCTTTTTGACCTCTAATTTAACGAAATCATTGCGCTGCTAGTGTATACCGCTCGGCTTTGAATTTCCCAGAATTGTGACCATTTATATTAACCATTTTTCCACAGTACGAAAGATCGATCTTTCGTCTAGGGAACCTGTCCACCAAACGTGAGTGCAAATTGTGAAAAAGAAATGATAAATCGTAGAGTAGAAACGCCTTCAGGCACGAAAAAAGCCAATTCTACGGAATTCCGCCCCAGTAGAGCTACCGCCAGCCATGTTCCATTCCATTCGTTCCTCTGAGTGACAATTTGAAGAATTTAAAAAATACCTTCGGCTTATCGCCTAGCAAATTATAGTAATCTCGGCTGACTGATTAATGAAATATTAAAGTATTTAAGTCATAAGACAAAAAGAAAAATGAATTATTATAGTTAAAAAACGAAAGAGTTAAATGAAGTCGACTCAGTGGAGTGTCACTATCTATACTTAGAGAATGAAGAATGAATTTATAATCTATTTCTTATTTAGTCCTAACTAGTTGTTAAAACCTAATGTTATATTCCCTTAAAATTTTCTTACACATTTAATATTTTATGATTTAAATTCATATTTACCTCGAAATTTTCTTACATATTAAATACTTTTATTATTTAAATTTATATCTACCTTAAAAATTTTCTTACACCGTTAATACTTTAAAAAATTTAAATTTAAATTTACCTTGAAATTTTCTTACCCATTTGATGCTTTAACATTTAAATTTAAAGTTACCTTAAAATTTTCTTGCACCTTAATACTTTAAAATTTAAACTTACCTTAAAATTTTCTTACACATTTTATACTTCAAAATTTAAATTTAAACTTACCTAAAAAATTTTTACACATTTAATATTTTTAAAATTTAAATTTAAACTTACCTATTTATATATATATATATATAGGGACTTGTATGAAATATTTTTTGTTTATATGAAGATGGATTCGCACCCGGGTAGGCGATTAAGGAACTCATGCTGCTGCTCGTGTAGTCGTAGGAACAGGGATCACCCGAAGACTTCTTCGACGAGGTGATCAACGGTAGGGAGGGTAAAAGGAACACACAACGACATCTGTGGACTCACCAACCAGCATTTTCCACACTTTCTATTTCTGTCTATTCTCTCACGTCTGTCTGATTTTCCCTGGTCTGGCCTACCGGTTCAGTATCCAGCAACATTGTCGAAGCACGCTATTCTCGAAAATGCTATTCCCATAGCAAGGTGAACGATAGGTAGAATTGGTCCGAGCAAGACCACCACCCCCAAAACCGACGAGCTGGAGCCGAAAATATCGCGTGCCGCCCGACGAATCGATACCGCGCAAAATAAATCGTTATACGTTACAGTTATAATTATGATTAGATAATTAAAAGTGGCGCCCAACGTGGGGCCCGATCGAGGGAGATAAATCACCCAGTAAGACTACTAAAGGAGAAAATCAAATTCTTCCGTTTCTTTCTAAAGTCATCTGACTTTCCGTTTTCAAGGAAAATGTTGCTAGTACGTCATCTGAAAGGAAAACAGAAGAGATAAGATAAATATTCCTTCTGACCACAGGTATCGGTTCAGCAAATCAATTTTTTTCTTCGCGAGGAACGACGAGGGCAAATAAAGCAGTGGAAATACTGGACGAGAGCAGCTAAAGCTGACCGCCTGACCCTGTTGGACGTGCCGCGTCTGAACTCGAAACACTATAGAAAACCGAGTTGACTTGGTTTCATCAATCGCATTGGAACCTAGCGACATAACTTCCGAGGATGTCCTAGCCACGATTGCATGAAGGGAATGTTAGCTGGCCAGAGATGAGGTATTATAACTCACTGGGTGAAGCAGAAACGCAGATAGACGAGTATTTGAAGCGTTTTCTGAACACGACGAGGAGTGAGCAGTCTAAATACCCGGAGTCAGGCGCTATTGTCCTAATTGAAGAAGAAGCTTGAACCAAGCTGACTTCAAGATGACGATGCGGTGACTGTTCTATCAATTTTATGTGGGAGAATGTTTGGTAATAAAAAAGTTCCTACGATTCGCGAGACGCAAAGCATGAGTTCAATTGAGTCATATTCGGTTGAGTTTGTTAGAATTAAATTAGTTCAGGATTTTAGTACCTCATATTAGAGTTAATTTCAGTAGTAACGTAATTAGTAGTTCTGGTTATGGGCAGGAAAAAAAATTTTTTTTTCGACAACGGGACATAGAAAATTAAGATGGGGCTAGATAGATCTCCGGAAAAGGATGCAGAGGAAGCTAGTGGAAGCGCTGGTACCCTGTGTGGACTGTGCCACGAAGCAATAAGAACTTCGAATGAAAGATTTAGGTCTGAATGCAAGCACAACTTTCATATCCGGTGCATGGATACCCATTGGAAGACAAGTGATACTTGTCCCACTTGCAAAGCAGGGTGTAGACCTGGTGGAGTTACCACGCAAAAAAGTAGTGTCGCAGGAACTCGTTCTCAAACGAGGGGCAGTTCCAAAGAAAGACCTAGGTCCGCAATGGAAGAAGAGACGCCCAAGAGCCTAGACCTTCGGTCGATGGAGAGGAAGTTGATGACTACGCTGACAAAAAAATGTCCGAAGAGATACAGAGCGCCGTACTAGTAGCCGTGCATCAAGCGATGTCCCAGGCTAGTACTACGGCAGCCACGAGCGTGGAAAATAGGTCACCTGTCTCACAGGAAGAGCGACGGCGAACATCCATTGAGGAAGTAGAGTCGGATCGGGGGACGAGGTACGAGCCACAGAACGCGGTTCCGCTTAGTTCAATGAGGGGATTGTCGGTTGATTTACATCAGAGACCGGACAAGGTAGTTCACATCTTGAATGGATGGAAGTTGAAATTTTCGGGAGTAGGAGTGTCGGTGGACAACTTCATATATCGGGCGGAGGCTTTAACTCACCAAACGTTGGATGGAAATTTCTCAGTGTTGTGCAGGAACGCGAGTGTCCTGTTTGAAGGAAAAGCTAACGAATTCTATTGGCGACATCACAAGTCCGTAGTGGAGGTTCGCTGGGATCGTTTATGTACGGAATTGCGTTTGCAATTTCGTCAGGAAAAAGACGATGTTGACATCGAGGAACTCATACGCAATAGGAAACAGAAGGCCAGCGAGAGTTTCGACTCATTTTACGATGCCGTCTCGAGTCTGACTGACCAGCTAGAGCAGCATTGGACGACACGGAAGCTCGTTCGCGTTCTCAGGAACAACCTGAGACCTGAGATTCGTCGCGAACTTCTGAAAGTAGAGATCAGCAGTGTACAAGAGCTGAGAGAAGTGTGTTGCAGGCGCGAAATCTTCTTAGAGGATGTGAAACAGTCGCAAACCGAACAGGAAAATCTAATCCTTTCAAGAGAGATGTTGCGGAGCTGCGAGGGGAGATTGAAGAGCCGGAAGATTCAGACCAAGCCAGAGAAGCAGAGATAGAGGCGATTGCATTGGTATGCTGGAACTGTCGGAAGACAGGACACCGATACCAGGATTGCGTGTCGGAGAGAAGAGTGTTCTGCTACGGGTGCGGAGCTTCGAACACTTATAAGCCTAGTTGCATTAAGTGTACAAAAAACTTGCAGTTCAGCACGCCGAAGTCGGGATTCAAACCGAAGGCTTTGTGTGCTGCGCCACCAGGGAACCAATACCGATTAACGTCAGACGCACCGAGACGTGCCTCTTTAAAAATACAGGACTTACATGAAGGCAAGCGCAGTACTTCGTCGCATTGCGAAATCAACAAGGACTTACCAAATACTGGAATTGATCAGAAAAGTACGAAAACAAGAACGGCCATCTCACCAGTACGGACCGAATGCGTAGTTATTGGCGGAAAGTAAAGAGATGTCGTCGGGGATTGGAGCACTATTGTGCTCTTTCAGGGGATAGTGAATGACCCACGTCCGTTCCTACCGATCCAGTTGCTTGACCGCACTGTTTATGGCTTACTAGACTCAGGAGCTTCGATTAGTTGTTGTGGCGGAAATTTAGCTGTGGACCTAATAAACACCTATACTTCTTTCAAGCGAGTCAGCGGCAACGCCAATACGGCCGATGGTCGAGCTCAGAAAATAGTAGGAAGCATGAAAGTGACCGTAAAATATGGTGAAGTTGAATGGGTCTTGGAGATTTATCTTATCCCGTCCTTAAGCTAGGTACACACGATGCAAACAATTTGCAGCAAGTCGATTGCTGCAATCAAATTTGCACGTATAAACACGAGTGCAACCATTTTGCTTCAAACAAAAAACTTGCAAACATTTTTTTTTGCAGCAATATTTTTGCTTGTCGTCTGTATACATTATTTTACCGTTATCTTGGTTGCGTCAGTTGCTTGCTTGTTTGCATGTGCTGTTTGCTTTCAGTCGCAATATTGCAGCAAGCAACAAACATGTGGGATCGCGAGAAAACGATAAAATTAATTGAATTATACGAAAATTATTCTGTTGTATGGGATGTCTCGTCAGCAGACTATAAAAATAAGCATAAAAGCAAAATGCTTATCGCGATGCTGGGCAAATCGCTCATTTGGTGGAATCGCAGGACGCATTACAGTGTCTTGTTTAGTTATGTAGTTTTTTACTTTTTCTAATAAAAATTGAAATCACTGACTGACATGCGAATAGTTTGTTTCATCGCCATTTTGTAGCTCTTTTAAAGGTTCTGATGCACTCCTTTTTCATCTCTTTTGGAAATCCACTCTTTCACCCAAAACTTTCTTTTTTGCAGACTCTAATCTTCTCATTTTTTTTAGGTTTAATTAAAATTGCTAATATAGCAATAGCAGCAACTCTCAATTTTTGTGCCGACATAATACACGTATAAACACGTCGTTATTCCTTGACTTTCACAAAACAATAGAACTTGCAAATGAGTGTCAATTGTCAAATAGCAAGCACTGCAAACAAAAAATGAAAAACACGTGTAATTTTCTTGCAATATTTGCATAGGTGTAAATTTGTGCAAACATTTGCTGCAAATTATTTTCAACTTGCTGCAAATTGTTTGCATCGTGTGTACCTAGCTTTAAAGCATGATCTCTACTTAGGTATCCATTTCTGGAATCTGTATGAGCTATTGCCGAAAAGTTTACGGGTGTCCGAGATAGAGATGTCTTTAGAGAAGGAAAATCCTGATCAGCACGTCTTGACCGGACGGCAAAATATAGCGTTGACCGAAGTCATACAGCTATACCCGTCGTTCGCACAAGAAGGTCTAGGAAAGACCAATTTAATTACACATTCGATCGACGTCGGTGACGCAAAACCGGTGAAACAGAGACATTTTCCTGTCTCCCCGGCCGTAGAAAAGGAGATGTACAAGGAAACAGATCGAATGATTCAATTAGGAGTAATTGAAGAATCCGACAGCCCCTGGACATCACCGATCGTAATGGTTACGATGCCAGGCAAGGTACGCATTTGCTTGGATTGTCGGAAAGTGAATGGGTTTACGGAAAAGGACGCTTATCCGCTGCCTCAAATTAATGGGATCGCTTAATGAGTCGCTTGCCAAAAGCGGAGTTCATATCGAGCTTGGATCTAAAGGACGCCTATTGGCAAGTCCCATTAGAGGCAAAATCGCGAGACTGCGTTCACGGTCCCGGTCGTCCATTATACCAATTTAAGGTGATGCCGTTTGAGCTGTGTAATGCCACCAGCACGATGTCTCGTCTAATGGACAAAAGTAGTGCCCGCTCATCTCAGACACGAGGTATTTATTTACTTAGACGACCTGTTAGTGGTTTCTTCCAATTTTGAGAGCCATTTAAAAAGTGTTGAAGGAGATAGCCAAGCAGCTAAGACAGGCCGGGTTAACTATAAACATCGGCAAGAGCCATTTTTGTATGCGGCGAGTTAGTTATTTGGGTCACATAATCGGGGACGGTGGGATTAGAACAGATCCAGAAAAGATTAAAGCCATCTCAAATTTCCTGTGCCCAAGAACTTGAGAGGTCTAAGGAGTTTCATGGGATTGTGTGGATGGTATCGCAAGTTCGTGCCAAATTTTGCAGCCTTGTCAGCTCCGTTGACCGACGCCATGACGACGAAGAAAAAGTTTAGTCTTACTGCTGAAGCTTTGATGGCCTTTAACGAACTTAAAGAATGTTTAGAAGAGTTGCGAAGTCCCAATTTCGAAAACCATTTTTATTCATTTGCGATGCGAGTAAGACTGGAGTAGGAGGAGTACTAGTACAAACTGTCAGAAGCAGGTGACGAATGCCCTATTGCCTTTGTTTCCAAGAAGCTGAATAAGGCACAGCGTTCCTGAAGTTGTTAGGACAGTTCAAAGTGTCACACACGCTGACTGCGGTCTATTCACCCCAAGCGAACGCGTCTGAGCGGGTGAATCGATCCGTCATCGCAGTGATCAGAGCATACATACGACCTAACCAGAAGGATTGGGATGAATGTCTAAACAAGATATCCTGTTCGCTGCGATCCTCAATACATGCCAGTTTGGGTACTTCACCGTACTATATGACTTTTGGCCAGCACATGATCACCTCAGGAGCCACTTATGCCTTGCTTCGGAAGCTGGACCTGTTGGAAGATCGCTCCATGAGATTCTATAGATCCGACTCGTTCGAGATTGTCCGCAAAGACTCGTGTCTACAAATGCTAAAGAAGCACGACGAGAATGAACGTCGGGACAATGCTCGGTCGCGAGAAGTGACTTACATCGAAGAACAGGAAGTCTTCAGGCGTAACTTCAAGCAGAGCTGTTTCAAATCTGGATATAATTCCAAATTTGGACCAGCGTTTGTGAAGGATCGGGTTCGGAAAAAAGATAGGAAAACTCGTACTACGCCTTGGAGGATCTACAAGGTCGGTTTTTGGGAAACTATCATACCAAGCATATACGTCAGTGAGGCAGTGCTTCATGCGGTATCAGCCTAGGGCATCTTGGGGTTCCCAAGTCTGATTTTGTGGGGGGGCTTTGTAGCGGCGCATGAAGCATCAAAAATAACTGAATTAATAATATCGATAGAAAGGCAGAGTTGCTTTGGAAACCTGAAGTACTATCGCAGGGAATATGAAGAGTAGGTAGGGTGTTCAGGGATGCTTTGATTAATTTGACAGGTCCAAGGGAAATTAATGAGAGGTACAGCCTGAAAGACGTGGCAATTGATTGACGGGTCATCAGCTTCCTTTTCCGCACCGATGGTCAAGTTGAAAGGTCGCTCAGTGAAAAGTGTTAAATGAAATCTTTTAAAATCTCGCCAAATACTTGTCATCCGCGACAGTAAAACAAAAAAACCACTTGTGTCAGATAAAATCTAAAAGAAGGTGAGTGCGGAATGCGGTAGCGCAAGACAGAGGAGCCTGTACCCCAATCCCATTTTTTCTCTAGCTTGCGGTTGGCTGTGCGCCCCGAATAAATAAGGCTTATTGATCGCGGAATTGATCGAGCCGAGCCAGAACGCCTTGGTAAAGCAGGGAGAGATCGGACGATCTCAAAGGGATTTGACCAGAAGACCGGCGAGCGCCTCCACGGCCCTCGCAGCACCCCGTTGGTTCCTCGCCAAGTAAGCCGAGATTCGCCGCCGGCAGGAACCAGCACCCGACAGGGCGGCGCAATTAAGCGCGCCTTGAAAGGCCAAATGAAGACTTAAACCCGAACTGGAGAGTTAAGAATACTCAACATTTACGAAACTTGAGGATCCGCAGAAGATGGCAGCCGCTCGTCCACTGCACCGTTAAAGTGTCGTCAAGCGGCCATATTAACTGCGAGAGGGAGTCGCGTTACACCGCAATCCGGAGTGGCTGCTACATCCAGAGTAAAAGCAGTAGAAAGCAGTACCGCCAGCCATGTTCCATTCCATTCGTTCCTCTGAGTGACAATTTGAAGAATTTAAAAATACCTTCGGCTTATCGCCTAGCAAATTATAGTAATCTCGGCTGACTGATTAATGAAATATTAAAAGTATTTAAGTCATAAGACAAAAAGAAAAAATTAATTATTATAGTTAAAAAACGAAAGAGTTAAATAAAAGTCGACTCAGTGGAGTGTCACGATCTATACTTAGAGAATGAAGAATGAATTTGTAATCTATTTCTTATTTAGTCTAACTAGTTGTTAAAACCTAATGTTATATTCCCTTAAAATTTTCTTACACATTTAATATTTTATGATTTAAATTCATATTTACCTCGAAATTTTCTTACATATTAAATACTTTATTATTTAAATTTATATCTACCTTAAAATTTTCTTACACCGTTAATACTTTAAAAATTTAAATTTAAATTTACCTAGAAATTTTCCTACCCATTTGATGCTTTAACATTTAAATTTAAAGTTACCTAAAAAATTTTCATGCACCCTAATACTTTAAAATTTAAACTTACCTTAAAATTTTCTTACACATTTTATACTTCAAAATTTAAATTTAAACTTACCTTAAAATTTTCTTACATTTAATATTTTTAAAATTTAAATTTAAACAAACCTTAAAATTTTTCTTACCCATTTAATACTTTAAAATTTAAATTTAAATTTACCTTAAAAATCTTATTACACATTTGATACTTATTAACTTTAAGCCATTACACAAACTCGTTTCACATGCCTATAACACTTGTAGTATGTAAGTTTAAAAGAAGTTCGGTTTAGAAAGAGAAATGTTAAAGAATATAGAGACTTGTATGAAATATTTTTTTGTTTATATGAAGATGGATGCGCACCCGGTAGGCGATTAAGGAACTCATGCTGCTGCTCGTGTAGTCGTAGGAACAGGGATCACCCGAAGACTTCTTCGACGAGGTGATCAACGGTAGGGAGGGTAAATGGGTACACAACGACATCTGTGGACTCACCAACCAGCATTTTCCACACTTTCTATTCCTGTCTATTCTCTCACGTCTGTCTGATTTTCCCTGGTCTGGCCTACCGGTTCAGTATCCAGCAACATTGTCGAAGCACGCTATTCTCGAGATTGGGATAGTGAATGACCCACGTCCGTTCCTACCGATCCAGTTGCTTGACCGCACTGTTTATGGCTTACTAGACTCAGGAGCTTCGATTAGTTGTTGTGGCGGAAATTTAGCTGTGGACCTAATAAACACCTGTCCTTCTTTCAAGCGAGTCAGCGGCAACGCCAATACGGCCGATGGTCGAGCTCAGAAAATAGTAGGAAGCATGAAAGTGACCGTAAAATATGGTGAAGTTGAAAGGGTCTTGGAGATTTATCTTATCCCGTCCTTAAGCTAGGTACACACGATGCAAACAATTTGCAGCAAGTCGATTGCTGCAATCAAATTTGCACGTATAAACACGAGTGCAACCATTTTTGCTTCAAACAAAAACTTGCAAACATTTTTGCAGCAATATTTTTGCTTGTCGTCTGTATACATTATTTTTACCGTTATCTTGGTTTGCGTCAGTTGCTTGCTTGTTTGCATGTGCTGTTTGCTTTCAGTCGCAATATTGCAGCAAGCAACAAACATGTGGGATCGTGAGAAAACGATAAAATTAATTGAATTATACGAAAATTATTCTGTTGTATGGGATGTCTCGTCAGCAGACTATAAAAATAAGCATAAAAAGCAAAATGATTATCGCGAAATTGCTGAAAAATTAGACAAAAGTGATGAGGAAATAAAACAAAAATTCATCATTTGCAATGTCAAACGAAATGTCAGGGCAAATCGCTCATTTGGTGGAATCGCAGGACGCATTACAGTGTCTTGTTTAGTTATGTAGTTTTTTACTTTTTAATAATAAAAATTGAAATCACTGACTGACATGCGAATAGTTTGTTTCATCGCCATTTTGTAGCTCTTTTTTAAAAGGTTCTGATGCACTCCTTTTTCATCTCTTTTGGAAATCCACTCTTTCACCCAAAACTTTTCTTTTTTTTTTTTGCAGACTCTAATCTTCTCATTTTTTTTTAGGTTTAATTAAAATTGCTAATATAGCAATAGCAGCAACTCTCAATTTTTTGTGCCGACATAATATAAACACGTCGTTATTCCTTGACTTTCACAAAACAACAGAACTTTGCAAATGAGTGTCAATTGTCAAATAGCAAGCACTGCAAACAAAAATGAAAACACGTGTAGACATTAACGCAATATATTGCACGAAATAGCCATGCAAAAGTTTGCGTGCAAAACAAAAAATTGATTGAAGCAAGAAATTTTTCTTGCAATATTTGCATAGGTGTAAACATTTGTGCAAACATTTGCTGCAAATTATTTTCAACTTGCTGCAAATTGTTTGCATCGTGTGTACCTAGCTTTAAAGCATGATCTCTACTTAGGTATCCATTTCTGGAATCTGTATGAGCTATTGCCGAAAAGTTTACGGGTGTCCGAGATAGAGATGTCTTTAGAGAAGGAAAATCTGATCAGCACGTCTTGACCGGACGGCAAAATATAGCGTTGACCGAAGTCATACAGCTATACCCGTCGTTCGCACAAGAAGGTCTAGGAAAGACCAATTTAATTACACATTCGATCGACGTCGGTGACGCAAAACCGGTGAAACAGAGACATTTTCCTGTCTCCCCGGCCGTAGAAAAGGAGATGTACAAGGAAACAGATCGAATGATTCAATTAGGAGTAATTGAAGAATCCGACAGCCCCTGGACATCACCGATCGTAATGGTTACGATGCCAGGCAAGGTACGCATTTGCTTGGATTGTCGGAAAGTGAATGGGTTTACGGAAAAGGACGCTTATCCGCTGCCTCAAATTAATGGGATCGCTTAATGAGTCGCTTGCCAAAAGCGGAGTTCATATCGAGCTTGGATCTAAAGGACGCCTATTGGCAAGTCCCATTAGAGGCAAAATCGCGAGACTGCGTTCACGGTCCCGGGTCGTCCATTATACCAATTTAAGGTGATGCCGTTTGAGCTGTGTAATGCCACCAGCACGATGTCTCGTCTAATGGACAAAGTAGTGCCCGCTCATCTCAGACACGAGGTATTTATTTACTTAGACGACCTGTTAGTGGTTTCTTCCAATTTTGAGAGCCATTTAAAAGTGTTGAAGGAGATAGCCAAGCAGCTAAGACAGGCCGGGTTAACTATAAACATCGGCAAGAGCCATTTTGTATGCGGCGAGTTAGTTATTTGGGTCACATAATCGGGGACGGTGGGATTAGAACAGATCCAGAAAAAGATTAAAGCCATCTCAGAATTTCCTGTGCCCAAGAACTTGAGAGGTCTAAGGAGTTTCATGGGATTGTGTGGATGGTATCGCAAGTTCGTGCCAAATTTTGCAGCCTTGTCAGCTCCGTTGACCGACGCCATGACGACGAAGAAAAAAAGTTTAGTCTTACTGCTGAAGCTTTGATGGCCTTTAACGAACTTAAAGAATGTTTAGGAAGAGTTGCGAAGTCCCAATTTCGAAAAACCATTTGTTGGGTTGGAATGCTGCATACAATAATATAAGAGTTAAGTTAGATCACGCTCAGTCGCTGTTTTAAGCCTCACGCTCAGTCGCTGTTATAACTCTCCCAAAATGTTATAGCGGCTGCCTGAAAGAGTGGGGCGACCGTTTGCATCGTTTGGCTGCGACCAGTGCATTAAATGAATTGAATTTGAACGGCTGTTTATTTCTTCTCGTCGGCATCGAAAACCAAAGTTTTGGACACCACCATTTAGAGCTGCTGGACCGGCATCATCCCCATCATCTTTTTTTTCCAGGAAAACCATTTTGGATTTTTCATTGGCGCCCGAGCAGGGACTTCGGAGTCAACATTTTCGTGGAAATTCGCAGCTAAAACAAAAACAGTAACAGTGCATTTTCGTCGTCTCGGCACAAGTTACTGGTGTTTAATCGTGTGCGAATAAAGCTCTAGCTGGCTGGTCTGCGACATTTGGATAACCATCACATTAAGGAAAGTTCTCGGAGAAATGCCGAATGTACAGGTTTTCTAGTGCAAAAAATTGAGTGAACCAAGCCACCATTGTGTGAGTTGTGTGTGTGTGCTTATTGCAGCATCATAGCCGGTGGCCTCATTTTCTGGCACTGTTTGAATTGGAATACCAATTTATTAAAATATAACCCAAATAAAATCAACCGAAGTGAACAGCCAGAGATTAATTTATTACTTTTTATGTGGAAACTTAATGAAAAAGTGTACATCACATTGAGGTCCCACTGTACTCGCTAATAAAATTAACGGAACGGTCATTGCCTATTGTCAATTCTCTTTTATGAAATACCGCTTGTTGGTGGTCCGTTAGTTTCGGTAACGCTATCGGTGCGCCAAATTGTGCATAGTTTGGCGGCGTTTGGTTGTGTGCGTTGGCGTCATATTTCTGTACGTTGTAACGTTGCTTGCGCTGTATTAACCCATTAAAGTCAATGCACAGTCTTAGACATTTTTTGGAGTTCGTGTAATTAATTGTGGATAATATTCTGGCGGTTTCGGCTGTGTACGTTGGCATTAGATTTCTGTAACGTTGTAGCGTTGCTCGCTCTGTATTAACCCGCTAAAAGAGAGTTCGGAGAATATTCTTTTTGGTTTGGTTTTTTTTTTTTTTTGGATTACACAGAAACGAGCTTTATATCAGCTTGTTAATTTTGCCAAATGAGTGAAAAAGAGAAGGAATTCGCCCCACTCCCGCAAGGAGCGGGAAAGGAAGTAGGGGAGCAAGCTAAGCCAAAAAGTTATTGACGGCAATGCAGAAACACGACAAGGTTATGAACGACATTAAGCGACAGAAAACGGCTTCTGAGGAAAAAACAATTTCGTTTGACCCTCTTCAAATGAAGTGCAGGTTAGAACTGATCGAGAATTATTGCGAAAAGTTAATGGACATTCAGGCAGATATATGACATGTTAAATCCCAGCAACGATTTACGGTCAATGGTCGAGGATGTGTGCATTACCACGAGGGCGATGTATATGTCCGCAGTGAAAGAACCTGAAAGGTCGGCGAGCGCATAGGGATGATTGCGGCGATCAGCGTCATAGGTCACACCTGCCAAAAATGAATTTGCCCAAGTTTAGTGGAAAACATTCCGAATTTAAAAACTTCATAAGTCTGTTTGAGAGTTTGGTGCATAACGACCCAACGTTAACCAATGTGGAAAAGTTCAACCACTTGCTAGCGTGTCTCACTGATGCGGCATTGGGCACAGTGAAGGCGTTCCAAATCTCTGATAGCAATTACGAAAAGGCTCTGGAAAGCTTAAAAAATGTCTACGATAATAAGTGTTTAATCTTTTTTTCGACACCATCTCACAGTTGTTCGACATTCCCCAAATAAGAAAACCCTCTGCTTCATGCCTGAGGTCCCTGATTGACACGGTGTCCGCCCTCTACTCCTCTCTGCAATCGTTGGGAAGTGAGAAGGACATAAATAGTGCATTGTTGATTCACATAGCAATGTCCAAGGTAGACCAGCACACAAAAGCACGATTCGAGGAGCAGTTGGATTACGACAAATTGCCGTCGTGGTCCGATTGCGCATCCCAGTTGAATCGGCGCTATCAGCATCTGGCAGCTGAAGAGTCAACAAGGAGTAAGGGAAAAGGTAAACCAGAGATAAGCAAGGGACACACGAAGTCTTCCTTCTCCTGTGCAAAGTCTGATCGGCGCGCCGAGTCGAAGTGTAGCTATTGTTCAGCGACCAATCATATCATAAGCAGTTGTCAAGGGTTTAGTGCGCTTCCTGTTCTTCAACGTTTTAATATCACCAAGCAACTTCGCTTGTGCATAAATTGTTTGAAGCCAGGTCACACAGTTTCGAAGTGCAAGATAGCAAAATGTAGAGTGTGCTCCAAGTCCCATAATACGCTGCTTCACCGATACGGGGGTAGAGTCACAGCAAAGTACGTCTGGTACAGCTTCTGTGGAACAGCCCTCAGTTTCTGAAAACCCAATGGCCTACTCTAGCCATGTGGCAAGTACTGACCAAGTGATTCTCGCGACGGCAGTAGTGAAGGTGAAAGATCGGTCGGACAGTTTCAATATGCTGGGGCACTGCTAGATTCCGGCTCCCAAATAAATTTTATGTCCGAGGATCTCGCACAGCGCCTAAGACTGCACCGTGACGAATCATGCCTTAGTATCACAACTGTTGGAAAAAGTTCGTCCGTCGTAAAGAACAAGGTTCACACGTGCGTCAAATCTCGTGTCAACGCTCATAATTTTGCTACCGATTTTTTGGGTATTACGGTCAATTTCCACATACCAACCCGACCATGTCGTAAATTTCGCCCAGTGGAATATCCCAGCAAACCTTGAGCTGGCAGACCCACAGTTTTTTTTCAAGCCCGCTAAGGTCGACTTACTGCTAGGGGCAGAAAACTTCTTCAATTGATATGTGTAGGCCAAATAAAGCCAAGTTCCGAACATCCATCAATCCAAAAACACTGTTAGGCTGGATTGTTTCGGGGAAAATATACTGCATCAAAACAGGATGTTGTATGCAATAACGCTGTCGGCAGCGATACGTGTTCTCTCGACTCTCTGGTGGAGCGCTTTTGGGAATTGGAACATGTCCCAGAGAAGTCGAAGGCTGTACATACAGCTGAACAGTTGGCTTGCGAACGCAACTTCAAACAGACATCCCGCAGGCTTGAGTCGGGTCGTTTCAGTAAAGTTGCCGTTTAAGGTGAATCCCAAGGTCTTGGGTTTCTCTTTCGAGACGGCAAAACGCCGCTTTCTATCCCTGGAACGCAGAATCGCGAGTGATCAATACCTGCATGACATGTATATGGAGTTTATGAAAGAGTATCTCAATCTTGGTCACATGTCGTTGCTTCCAGGCACTCCACCAGGACACCATTACTATATTCCGCATCAATGTGTCCTGAGACCTGATAGTAGCACCACCAAGCTCCGCGTAGTCTTCGATGCATCGAGCAAAACGTCAACTTCAATTTCTTTTAAACGAGACTTTGATGGTGGGAGCCACTATTCAGAGGGGAGCTTTTGCAACTCTTGCACGATTTCGATTAAACCGTTTTGCGCTTACAGCGGATATCTCCAAGATGTATAGGCAAGTGCAGGTTGCTGAAGAAGATCGAAATTTCCAATTGATTCTTTGGAGGGAAAACCCAAACATTGATGTGCAGACGTATCGTTTGAATACTGTCACGTATGGGACAGCCTCAGCTCCATATTTTGGCCATCCGCTGTCTCGTTGAGCTAGCAAAAGTCTATGCTAAGTCCCATCCTGTGGCATCGCAAGTCATAGCAAATGATTTTTTACGTTGACGATGTGCTGACAGGAGCAAGTTGTCTGGAAGAGCTGGAAAGAATTCGGCAGGAAGTTAGTGAGGTCCTGGAAGCTGGGGGGTTCATGTTGGCCAAATGGGCGTCAAATCATACCCAGCTGCTGTCTGATAATGGACAGGAAAAATCTCTTCAGTTTGACCCTTCCGCTTCCATTAAAACACTCGGGATTCGTTTGAATCCGCAAACTGATTTGTTTCACTATCAGTTAGACGACTCATTTGACTCATTACCCCCGACGAAGCGCAACATATTGTCAGTTGCATCGCGATTGTTTGACCCATTAGGGTTGCTATGTCCCTTAATTACCAGGGCAAAGATCTTACTGCAGCATCTGTGGAGGCAAAAGTTGGATTGGGACGAGTCAGTTCCCATGAGTCTGCATACGAGTTGGAACAGGTTCAAGCAGAATTTGTTCGAACTAGACAAGATCTCTATCCCTCGCTTTTATTGGTCTTGCCAATAATGCCTCTATCCAAGTCCACGGATTCGCTGACGCATCAAGTGATGCGTACGGATGCTGTATTTATGTCCGTACAAAGGACGACAAAAATGTAGTATCCCGACTTCTTACAGCAAAGTCTCGAGTATCTCCTCTCAAAACCAAATCAATTCCACGACTGGAATTGTGTGCAGCGCTTCTTCTATCCACGCTATGGGCTCAAGTTCGGCTGCTGCTAGACAAATTTGCAATTGAAAGCGTGAAATTTGGTCGGATTCCCAAGTCACTTTGTATTGGCTGGAAAGGATCCAGCCACGCTAGCAACGTTTGTGGCCAATAGGGTTGCTGAAATCCAGGAGTTGTCTAGTGGTGTGATTTGGCGTCACGTTCCCCACCGATCAAAACCCAGCCGACTTAGTGTCTCGTGGAACAGATGTAGACGGTATAATGTGCTCATTGTGGAATAATGGGCCGCATTTTCTTCTTAGTGGTCCTGAGAATTGGCCGCGTCTTCATCAGGTTGAGTTGTCCCCAGAAATGGAAAGGTCGGAAGACAAGAAAAGTGTGGCAGCACATTCTGTGGCAAAGGGTCAGACAAATGAGATCATCGAGCTGATTGAAGATGCTCATCGTTCCAGAAGCTGCTTCGGATCATGGCGTATGTGAATCGGTTCATTCAAGGTGGTAATCGCAGTCGAGACGTGTAGTTTGTGTCAGCTAAGGAACTGAAGGTTTCGTTCCTTAGACTGGTACAGGTAGTCCAAAGATGTGAACTGGGACCAGAATTCCTCAAACTGGATAAGTCGGAAATTTTTGTCTCCACATCTTCAGCGACTCAGCCCGTTCATACATACGAGCGAACTTGGCGGAGTCACCTTCCGACTGATGCGTGTTGGGGAAGGTTGCTGCACGCAGAAATTCCATACGATGCGAAGTTTCCTCTACTTCTGTCCCAAAAATCGCAGTTCGTGACCCTGTTTCTACGCCATTTGCATCGTGCTCATTATCATGCAGGTGCAAAGGTAATGGTTTCCCTTTAAAGGAGCAGATTTGGCCCTGTGAACGCCCGTGAAGCGTGCACAAGAATCGTGAGGAATTGTGTGCACTGTTTCCGATACAAGCCCATCCTCATGGGGCAGATCATGGGAAACCTGCCAGCTGACCGAGTGCGAAAGAGCTCGTCCCTTCCTAATTTGTGGGGTAGATTTCTGCGGTCCATTTCAGGTGTCGCTCAAGATTCGAGGCAGGCCCCCATTAAGACCTATGTAGCCGTGTTCGTGTGTTTTTTAGCAAAGGCTGTTCACCTAGAATTAGTAGTCGACCTATCAACTGATAGTTTTTTTGTGTGTTTTCAAAAGGTTCGTCGGGAGGAGAGGACTTCCGGAAGGTATACAGCGACAACACCACCAACTTCGTGGGCGCGAGCCGAGTGCTGGAAGAGCTTCACGCAGCCTTTCGGAGGGACCAGGATCGGCTCAGGACCTACGCAGCTCAACACGGCGTCGAGTGGTGTTTTTATACCACCGAGCACCGCACTTCGGCGGGCTGTGGGAGGCGGCAGTCAAGGCGGCCAAACAACGGATGATCCGAGGAGTCGGGAACGCCAAGCTCACCGCGGACGAGCTGAGCACACACCTGGTCGAGGCCATCCTCAACTCCCGGCCAATCGCTTCGCCAGGCAACGACCCCAGCGATGGAGAAGCCTGACGCCAGGGCACCTGCTCATCGGGCAGCCGCTGGCAGCTGCCGCCCGAGTCCGCGCAAGACGACAATTGCAGCAAAGGCAGCTTCGCGTTTTGAAGCGGTGGCGCATGCTGTCCGCGCTCAAGCTTCAGTTTTGGCAGGGCTGGTCCAGGGACTACCTGGCCAGCCTGCGCAGCGGCAGCAGTGGGTCCACCGAAGGGCCGAACCTCGAGGCAGGATGCCTGGTGCTCGTCCACGAGGACAACACACCGCCTCAGAAGTGGACCACAGGGCGAGTGGTGGCAAATAAATGGCAGGAGAAGATGGCAAGGTACGCGTGGCAGAGGTGCAAACGTCCGCAGGCGTTATTAAACGGGCAATTCAAAAACTTGCAAAATTGCCAATTGATGGTTAAAGCGCCGGAGGCCTTCAACGGGCCGGAATGTTGGAGTTGGAATGCTGCATACAATAATATAAGAGTTAAGTTAGATCACGCTCAGTCGCTGTTTTAAGCCTCACGCTCAGTCGCTGTTATAACTCTCCCAAAATGTTATAGCGGCTGCCTGAGAGAGTGGGGCGACCGTTTGCATCGCTGGCTGCGACCAGTGCATTAAATGAATTGAATTTGAACGGCTGTTTATTTCTTCTCGTCGGCATCGAAAACCAAAGTTTTGGACACCACCATTTAGAGCTGCTGGACCGGCATCATCCCCATCATCGTTATTTTCCAGGAAAACCATTCTGGATTTTTCACCATTTTTATTCATTGCGATGCGAGTAAGACTGGAGTAGGAGGAGTACTAGTACAACTGTCAGAAGCAGGTGACGAATGCCCTATTGCCTTTTGTTTCCAAGAAGCTGAATAAGGCACAGCGTTCCTGAAGTTGTTAGACAGTTCAAAGTGTCACACACGCTGACTGCGGTCTATTCACCCCAAGCGAACGCGTCTGAGCGGGTGAATCGATCCGTCATCGCAGTGATCAGAGCATACATACGACCTAACCAGAAGGATTGGGATGAATGTCTAAACAAGATATCCTGTTCGCTGCGATCCCTCAATACATGCCAGTTTGGGTACTTCACCGTACTATATGACTTTTGGCCAGCACATGATCACCTCAGGAGCCACTTATGCCTTGCTTCGGAAGCTGACCTGTTGGAAGATCGCTCCATGAGATTCTATAGATCCGACTCGTTCGAGATTGTCCGCAAAGACTCGTGTCTACAAATGCTAAAGAAGCACGACGAGAATGAACGTCGGGACAATGCTCGGTCGCGAGAAGTGACTTACATCGAAGAACGGGAAGTCTTCAGGCGTAACTTCAAGCAGAGCTGTTTCAAATCTGATATAATTCCAAATTTGGACCAGCGTTTGTGAAGGATCGGGTTCGGAAAACGATAGGAAAAATCGTACTACGCCTTGGAGGATCTACAAGGTCGGTTTTTGGGAAACTATCATACCAAGGATATACGTCAGTGAGGCAGTGTTTCATGCGGTATCAGCCTAGGGCAACTTGGGGTTCCCCAGGTCTGATTTTGTGGGGGCTTTGTAGCGGCGCATGAAGCATCAAAATAACTGAATTAATAATATCGATAGAAAGGCAGAGTTGCTTTGAAACCTGAAGTACTATCGCAGGGAATATGAAAGAGTAGGTAGGGTGTTCAGGGATGCTTTGATTAATTTGACAGGTCCAAGGGAAATTAATGAGAGGTACAGCCTAAAAGACGTGGCAATTGATTGACGGGTCATCAACTTCCTTTTCCGCACCGATGGTCAAGTTGAAAGGTCGCTCAGTGAAAAGTGTTAAATGAAATCTTTTAAAATCTCGCCAAATACTTGTCATCCGCGACAGTAAAACAAAAAAACCACTTGTGTCAGATAAAATCTAAAAGAAGGTGAGTGCGGAATGCGGTAGCGCAAGACAGAGGAGCCTGTACCTCAATCCCATTTTTTCTCTAGCTTGCGGTTGGCTGTGCGCCCCGAATAAATAAGGCTTATTGATCGCGGAATTGATCGAGCCGAGCCAGAACGCCTTGCAAAGCAGGGAGAGATCGGACGATCTCAAGAGATTTGACCAGAAGACCGGCCTCCACGGCCCTCGCAGCACCCCGTTGGTTCCTCGCCAAGTAAGCCGAGATTCGCCGCCGGCAGGAACCAGCACGCGCAATTAAGCGCGCCTTGAAAGGCCAAATGAAGACTTAAACCCGAACTTCGTTAAGAATACTCAACATTTACGAAACTTGAGGATCCGCAGAAGATGGCAGCCGCTCGTCCACTGCACCGTTAAAGTGTCGTCAATCGCCATATTAACTGCGAGAGGAGTCGCGTTACACCGCAATCCGGAGTGGCTGCTACATCCAGAGTAAAAAGCAGTAGAAAGCAGTACCGCCAGCCATGTTCCATTCCATTCGTTCCTCTGAGTGACAATTTGAAGAATTTAAAAAATACCTTCGGCTTATCGCCTAGCAAATTATAGTAATCTCGGCTGACTGATTAATGAAATATTAAAGTATTTAAGTCATAAGACAAAAAAAGAAAAAATTAATTATTATAGTTAAAAAACGAAAGAGTTAAATAAAGTCGACTCAGTGGAGTGTCACGATCTATACTTAGAGAATGAAGAATGAATTTGTAATCTATTTCTTATTTAGTCCTAACTAGTTGTTAAAACCTAATGTTATATTCCCTTAAAATTTTCTTACAAATTTAATATTTTATGATTTAAATTCATATTTACCTCGAAATTTTCTTACATATTAAATACTTTATTATTTAAATTTATATCTACCTTAAAATTTTCTTACACCGTTAATACTTTTAAAAATTTAAATTTAAATTTACCTTGAAATTTTCTTACCCATTTGATGCTTTAACATTTAAATTTAAAGTTACCTTAAAATTTTCATGCACCCTAATACTTTTAAAATTTAAACTTACCTTAAAATTTTCTTACACATTTTATACTTCAAAATTTAAATTTAAACTTACCTTAAAATTTTCTTACACATTTAATATTTTAAAATTTAAATTTAAACAAACCTTAAAATTTTCTTACCCATTTAATACTTTAAAATTTAAATTTAAGTTTACCTTAAAAAATCTTATTACACATTTGATACTTATTAACTTTAAGCCATTACACAAACTCGTTTCACATGCCTATAACACTTGTAGTATGTAAGTTTAAAAAGAAGTTCGGTTTAGAAAGAGAAATGTTAAAGAATATAGAGACTTGTATGAAATATTTTTTGTTTATATGAAGATGGATTCGCACCCGGAGTAGGCGATTAAGGAACTCATGCTGTTGCTCGTGTAGTCGTAGGAACAGGGATCACCCGAAGACTTCTTCGACGAGGTGATCAACGGTAGGGAGGGTAAATGGAGTACACAACGACATCTGTGGACTCACCAACCAGCATTTTCCACACTTTCTATTCCGTCTATTCTCTCACGTCTGTCTGATTTTCCCTGGTCTGGCCTACCGGTTCAGTATCCAGCAACATTGTCAGCACGCTATTCTCGAGATTGTCTAACCATAGCAAGATGAACGATAGGTAGAATTGGTCCGAGCAAAGACCACCACCCCCAAAACCGACGAGCTGGAGCCGAAAATATCGCGTGCCGCCCGACCAATCGATACCGCACAAAAGAAATCGTTACACGTTACACCATGTCTACCGCCCTCACAAAAGACAAAATCTTTAATTCTAATGATGGAAAAAATAAAAAAAAACGAGAAAGAACGTACGGAGTCGCTGTAGGCGCTGACTCTACTTTATACCCGTACTCAGTCTGTACACATGTGATTTATGTGGAATCTTCAAATGTTGTATCAGTTTTTACATTTTACATTTGTTTGATGCATCTGTCATCTACATCTACATCAGTTCTCACAACAACACACGTTCACTGCACGAGACAGAGCGTGCGAGTGTGAGTGTGAGAGAATCAGCAGCAGCAACCCTCAAAATAAATGTGTATTATATTTTGTTATGGTTGTAGCGGGAGGTGGGGCAGCTCGCTTCTGAAAATTTATTTGATCATTGTGTCTACAATAATCATCCGATCTGAACCAAATTCTGGTATCTGGTAGGAATCTGGTAGATATGGTCATTTTCTACCATACTGAATTTTTGGTTTTTTTCTATCTTCAAAATTGTGTCTTTTGTGGGGGCGGAAGGGGGCGGGGCGAAATTTTGAAATACACTTGTTCAGGTTTGGTATCACAGGAGTCTTGGCCAAAAGTTTTGTTTCTCTGGCTCTTATAGTCTCTGAGATCCAGGCGACACAAAATACAAAAACCAAATCGTCTCGTTTTTTGTGTGAGTGCGAAAGAGAGGAGCGAAGTTTTTTCGTATGTTTTTGTCTATTGTGGCTATATTAATGATCCGATCCGATTCAGATTTGGTCTTCATCTATGATACTGCATTTTTTGTTTTCTGTTATCTTTAAAACTGTGGACGCCACAGATGTGCACCCTTTGTGGGGGCGGAAGTGGGCGGGGTGAAATTTTGAAAAACTTTTCTAGGAGGAGATATCACACATCAGTCTGGAAAAAATTTGATTGGTCTAGCTCTAATAGCCTTCGAGCAATGAGTGAAAACGGACGCTCCAGTCGATTCTGGCTGCATGTTCTCCGAGGTGATGTATTCGGCACCCGAATCTACATCACCAGCAGCGACCGTTGCCCTTGGAGTGGAAAACGAAGTCAACAGCTGCACTGACGGTGTGGTCAGAGTTAGTTTTTTGGATGCCGGCGGCCGAGAGGCAGTTCGCACTTGTAAGTCCGAGACTCATCCTGCAGCTGTAAACTGCTGAATTGAGTGTCCATGGCTAAGGGGCCGATCATATTGCTTCTTCAAGCCTACGATCAGCCTTTGAAGCCTCTCCTCGTCTGCCTCATAAACGAGCGCATGTCATTTTCAACCGCACGGCATTCCTCAGAGCTATAGTGCAGTCCGTTACGTTTGAAATGGCTTCCACACGGCCTGAGATCGCTTTGCGTGCAATGACGCTGTCGCAAAGCCAGCAAGGGCTCGGCTGATCGTGGGTGATCTGCTTCTTGCCAGTTTTTTTTGGCGCAGACAAAAGAAAATTACATAATTAAAAAGTTTTTAATTTTTTATAGCCCAATTCAAAAAGTTCAAAACAAATAGCAGTCAGACTACAGTGCACCGTAATTGCTTAAAGCTCTTCTAAAAGCTCTGCTAAAAACGAAAACGGAAAAATGAGAGAGAGCAGACTGCAGCAACAGCTTGTGAGTGAGATTGTTACTGCACAGAGGTTTCAAGGGCGAGAGAGAAAGAA
>CM019041.1:20151233-20228796 GCA_009664405.1 Drosophila bifasciata | reverse complement strand
AATCCCTCGCGCGGAGGGCGCTTCGCTAAAAGCTAGTTAAATTAACAGGCCGTTACTGGCGTTCGCCTGCTCTGCTGAGGCTGGCTTCGGTTCGGGCGCTAACGCTGCTGTCGTGGGCGCTGACGCTGTTGTTGGGGCGGGCTTGTAGAAGCCGAAACTTAGCGCTGTTGTTGCGGACGGAAGTTTTGCTAGCGCTGCTTTAGGTGACGGAAGTGGGGATGTGTGAAGCGCTGCTTCAGGTGGCGGTGTGGAGGTGTGAAGCGCTGCTTCGGTGACGGGTGTGTAGAAGTGGAAGCGCTGCTTCGGTGACGGGTGTGTAGAAGTGGAAGCGCTGCTTCAGGTGGCGGGTGTGGAGAAGTGTGAAGCGCTGCTTCAGGTGGCGATTGGCTAGCGCTGCTGTCGACGTGGACGCTGGGCCAGCGCTGCTGGATCCTGTTGGGCGAGTGTGTCTAGCTGAGGGTGGTGGTTTTGCTGGCGCTGGTGTTATTATTTTAATTATTTAATTATTTCGCCGTTAGCCGTTTGAACTGTCACTGGCTTCTACTTCGAGCGCGCACTTCTGACTCCTTGACCTTTCCTCGGGAACTGTCTGCCTCCTTCCCTCGTTAAAGCCTCGATTGACGCTCAACCCAAACCCTCTCCGAACAATCCACTTGAGGAAATTACCTCCCTTGTAATTTGCTTTCACTCGAGAGAGCCTTGAGTTTGAGCAGCCCCTTTAAATCGCCCTTACCTACACATACTTTTAGGCCGGCCAAACAAGCCACACTACAAACGTTTCGTTGAACAGTTTTGGCTAGATTTCAAAAGCAACCTAACACTAAGACAACCCGAAAGGATATGGCTAACGTTTTTTATAAATTATTGCTGACAAAGCTCTTGTTCTAGGGTGTAAAATTCGATCTTAGTGCTTGAAATCTCTTCCAACTCCCAAAACTTGCGAATGATTTTATCAACAGATGAATTCTCTTCTTCCGCGGTACCCATGAGTGGAGTTAGTTGCGGTATGGTGGAGTAATTTGTTTTACATTCTCATTCCTGATGAGATCCAAGAAGGCAGTGCACCAGAATGTTGTTGGATCTGTAGTTCCAATTATTTGACCCTCTCTCAAAAGCTGAAAGAATGTCTCGGTACCAAGAAGGAGGATGAAACGCTTTAGCTTACGAAATAATGGATTAGCTAATTTTATACTCTTTGGCACAGAATCATTGAAAAGTTGCTGATACGGCTAATACGACGAGATTGAATTCATGACGCCCAATTCTGTCATTTCAAAAAAGTGATTCGTTTGTTGTGAATATTCAGTCTCATTCAGTGCACAGGGTGTTATGCGGCTTTTGGCATACCCTGCAACTGCTAAAATGCAGGAACGCATTGAGTGTAATTTTCTCAGGCAATTAATGCAAATGGGATTTCTTTTACCATTTTGAAAGCGTTTTTGAAACGGAAGAGCATTAATAAATCAAATGATCGTCAGTCATGCGAAACGTAAAATTTGGTGATGGTGAAGGGTGGCTGCGAGACAACTAATAAAGATTTACCGCCGATTTTAAGCCGATATGTGCTGATATTGCTTAATTAAAGCAACTTTGCATTCATCCCAAGTCAGCAATTTGCTATGATTCAAATGTTTTCCCATTTCAATCTTGTGGTTGGACTTTTCTCATGACCAAGTGAATGATGATACCATTCAGCAAGTCTTCGTGCGATCCCAACGATAACTTTGATTTATAAATTGCTCCTATACAGTCAATGCTAAAACGCTAAAACGAGACTCCTTTAAAAAATATCAAACTACTGTTCTCGTAAACATTTGATATGCCTTGACAGTACCAGAGCTCGGGGTTCCAGGCATGATAACAGTTGAAAGCTCGGAAAACTACCTCCAACGGTAGGCAGCTTCATATTAGGAAGCTTTCTTGAATGCGAGATTGGCACGGGCATGGTCGAATTGGCATGACCGTCGCGTAGACATTGTGGTCGAGCAACATATCTCATTAATAGTGCCTTCGCTGAAACAAACAAATTTTCTAAATTATTCTGAAAAAAAAATCCGGATCTATAATGTCTTAATCTTTTCGAATATCAAATGCATTATCTGTATAACAGCTGAATTTCTAAACTTTATTCGACTTCACAACGCTTGAGATGTGTTGTAACTTGCGCTTGTTTTTAAACTCGCGAAATATCCTGGCTTAAATTTTATGACGCTTCAGAAGCTCAGTCAAAACCACAGAATATACTCTCCCTTCCCAATTTTAAATTATTTCACTTGCCTGTCATAATTACACCCGTAGGCGAAGAGTAAATCGGTATATTGTATTTGTGGTAAAAGTGGGTGTGTGTAAAATAGAGAAGGAATCGTTTCCGACCCCATAAAGTATACATATTATTGATCAGCATCAATAGCCGAGTCGATGTAGTCTTGTCTGTTCATCCGTCTGTCTGTCGGTCCGTCTTGTTTGTCGCCCATTGCTCGGAGACCAAAAGAGCTATAGCAACCAAATTTTTTCTCAGACTGATGTGTTATCTCACTCCTAGAAATGTATTTCAAAATTTCGCCCTGCCCCTTTAAAGAGCGCACATCTGTGGCGTCCAAAATTTTGAAGATAACAGAAAATAAAAAATGCGAAAAATAGAGAACCCTCATATCTACCAGAGGCCCAGATCTTAATCGGATCGGATTATTAGTTAAGCCACAATGGAGAAACCCATTTCGAGAAACATCGTTTCATTTCTACTCTCGCTCGCACTCACACACCAATGTGTCGACTTTGCCCATTCGTACAAATAAGCGCCTGGATATCAGAGACTATAAGGGCTAGAGCAACCAAACTTTCTGTCCAAACTGTCTGTACAAACTCCTCTGATACCACTTCAGTGCTGTAACGAACCCTGGAACCAGGGCTCGTTACATTCAGTAGATACATGTAACATTTAAGTAAGCACAAGAAATGCCTTAGATGTAAGTTACTTGCTCATATATAATCTATACACAAGAACACAAACACAATACAGTATATTTTGTAAATGCCAAACCAAAACCACGTACATATACCATACACCTGACATTACCCCACGCTAATCACTAAGAATCGACACGCGCCATAATTTCCACCGAGTTACCCAACCCACGCAGGTCATTTCGGTACAACCGAGTCAATGACCAAAACTTACACAACTCATTTCCTCGGTACCACCGATGCAATGACCAGGTCAGTGGGACGCGCAGGAGGGCTTTCGATACCACTTCCGTAACCACAAACTGCGGACTCATCGAGATCGGGCTGTGCCCGAGCCCGCGATCAATCGTGACGGTCCATCGCCGATCATAAGCCAAAAGGCAGTCTATCAGCCAACGTTATTGGCAGTCCATCGCCTATCGTAAACAACAGCCGAGCGCAAACGGCAGTCCATCCGCCGTGGCTACCGAACAAGTCCAGAGCAAAAGAAAACACACAAAACCAATTTTAAAATATAAAAACAATATAAAATTAAAGAAAACCCATCAAAACAAAACTCAGCGAAGTAACATTTCTTCGCCGAGCGCGAACACAACTAAAGTAAACCCAACAACATATTGCCGCGCACACCAAAACTCTGGTGTCAGCGTTTTCCCGATCGCCGAGGCGATTACACAAACTACCTATTACCGTATACACCAAAACCAGGTGTCAACATTTGCCGTTTCATCGCCAAGTGCGATTACCAAACTACCTGCAAGGTAACTGAGCCTCTACGCCCGCCCCAGATTCGGTCTCACGGCCAAGCCCCCCGTCCCTAAAGTACCAGCATGAAAAAATTTATTAAGAGAACCCTGACAGACTAAGTCTGAGATAGGTATTTTACAAGTGGCGCCCAGAGCAAAAGTACGGAAACTTTTTCTGAGATTCTATACGGTCTGGCAACTTTAAGGAAACTTAAAGAGAAAACATAACACGGGCTACGTGGCTTAAAAATCCACGGCCAAGAGAAAGAATAGTAGAGCTAACCACAGAACACAAGTCCGGTCAAAACCAAATTGACCACCAATTTAATCCAGTCGCGAGTGCCACCACGGCTATATACCATGGTGACCAAGTTCAAAAACAGCAAAAAAGTGCCCAAAACAACACCGAGAAAACTCAGTCCAAATCACCATGGAAAGAAGACGACGCGAGCATTGGGTTTACACCAGCGAGCAAATCGCCAATCCAGGCGAAATGTCGGCTGGATTTACAAGCGCCGCCGAGACGAGCTGGAGACCTTGGCCATGACTTGACACCGAAGGAACTTAAGATCGGAAGAACTTGCGCCGGACCACTCCCGCCGGGTGCCTACTCGCTTAGAACTCGAGATACACTGACCAGCAGGACGTTTAAAGTCCCCGCATACATGACTACCCAGGACCATCAGGCCCCGGAGGATGGGACCCCAAAGCAGGCTTGCAAGTCCCCGCAGCCCCAGATGGCCCCGACCCTGTGGTCACAGCCGATCTTCCAATAAAGCCCACTATGGAAACCTCCTGCCTCGCCCAAAGGTAACTGGAGAATTATTTCAAAGATTGACGCACCCATAATTTCAGGACTATTTGTGCACGCACAGCATGCGCATCCGGGATGGGGCATCCAGTTCAACGGAGAAGATGACCCAATATCGTTTCCGAACTACTTGAGGAATGCGCACGCGCCTATGGAGTGGACAAACTCAAGCAGCTGCCTTCGAGCATGGCCGAACTCGTCACCGACCGAGCCAGTCGCTGGACCGTACCAGCCAACTACAGGGCAGTTCCTGCAAGTTTCCGCCAGGAGTTTCTGACATTTTTCGCCGCCAACATATTTCGAACAATTGATAACTTCGATCCGAGGCCGCAAGCAAGCGGTGGGAGAACCATTCAAAGACTATCTCATCGAGATACGGCAACCATGCCGAAACGACCTAGTTAAGGAGCTTTTTCGAATTTTGACAACGCCCTGGACTCCAGGATACTGCGACGAGACGAATTGAAAGCTTGTCACAGCTAACCCGATTAGCAGCAGATTACGAGCTTATTCACGAGAGGAAACACGCAACGACCCCGCACCCATGCGAATCCCACCAAGAGACACCAGGCCGGATAAGGCAATAGACCGCAGAGAAGGTGAGTTTACCGAACACATTTGTTTGAGATATCATTGCATCTACAGCAGACACACCGCGCAGACAGTCATCGAATCAAACCAGCAGAATGAACCAAGACGTCGCCAATCGAATGAGAAAATCATTGCCAAACCACGCGCAGCCTCGCCGATGTGGTCAAGCTGACACGCCGCCTATAACCGCAAAACGCTGTTGATCCCATTCGATCAATGGGGAAAGGCGGCACTCGAACCGTCGAAGATGCCGCCGGGCCAAAATTCCCGAACAGACGACGTTTTTGACCCAGTTCGACGAGGAAAAACCACTACACGTGAACGACGGCCAAATAGTGGCGATAGTGAAAATAGAGGACAAAACAACGGAGGCCACCATCGAAACCGGCATCCCGAAGTTTCGTCAGCGAAACCCAACCCGACAACTAAAACAACAACTCCAAAAAAATTTGATGCATGCGTCCGCATACGCCTCCGCTGACAATCAGTCAGAGAGACAAGACGGACATACTGGCGCCCATCAAGTCGATCTGAAAGGTCCAAATCGACTCGGCTGGTCCTCCCTAACATGAATATGAGCAAGTTATAGTCGGCATGGACTTATGTCCATCAAAACGACGATCCAATGCGGCACCACGCTTTTAAAACTACAAAAAACTAACACCTTTGGCCAACACCCCACCGGTGGTTTTGGCACAACCACCGGTGTCACCGAACCCAGCACCAAAAATCTAGGTCAAATGGCAGCGAATACACGACCCCGAACTGCCCCAAAGAACACGGCACCCAATACAGCAGGGAAGAATACGACACCGAAACCAACCACAGCGAAACACACGTCCCCGACCTACCCCAAAGAAGACGGCACCCAATAATGCAAACGAAGAATACAACCGAAACCAACCACGGAGTGAAGTCGAAGAACCGGCCCACAACGGAAAACACGAATCCAAGCACCGGCAAACTGCAACCAAGCAAAGGGACTTCCCACGGCCACTACGGAGCACCCGCGTCCTAAGCCAAACCCAGGGAACACACATCCCAAACACACCACGAGGATCCTCATCACGAGACAAGAATCAACACACTTTCGTTTTCAACTCGACACAGGAAGCCCAGGACTATAATACAAACTACGTTTGCAAACGGTATCCCGAACCCACCACAAGGATCTCGTGCACACGAGACAAACCACCACGAACTTGAACCCGCTCGACACAGGAAGCCCAGGTCCAAGTTCAGCCAGACCACCCAATGTTTCCATACCGACGGAGAAGGTGAACCCACGGACACTCTCAGAGACGACAACCAGCCCCGAACAACGACAACGACAACGGCAGCAACAGTGCAACAACCGAACCACGAGGGAAACAGCCACGCAAATCGCCTGCTGGTCGGGTCCAACCATAGAACTAATATCCACAGAACCTCCACTCGAATCTAGCCCGATGACCGCCCGAAACACCGACCGGAGTCCTGTCGTACCCACAATAAAACGCCACCCCGATCTTCGCCAACCCACTGGAGTACCTTCCGCGTACTGACGTGCCCAACAGCGCCATGCACCACGCCATGCCTAACACCACGTCCGAAATCTGTCGCCCAAACAAGTCGTTGCTGCGAAAACAGAGTCGTCACTGAGACCCGCCTGCTATTATACATCGATCTGGAGACATTACGACCCAGGTATACCGCCAGACCCACGAAGCTACGCCACCACTCACGGCCAACGCTACCCCGGCCGTCGCCCACATAAGCGACTACCCACGTAGGATCGAACACCCCAGTGCGTTCGACACAACTATCCTCCCAGAGGACCCCAGCCAGCCCAAGGATCCTGACACCCCGATCTCACCGAACCCGATCCAGAACTGATCTCCGATCCCTGGCCGCCAGACATAGCACCACAGATCCAAGAATTTCTGGACACAGAACTTCCAAAGTTCAATAATCTCCACGGACCTCCAACATCGCCGAGCACACCATCGTCATGAGGGATGTTCGACCCATCAAACAGAGGTACTATCCAAAGAACCCAGCCATGATGCGGCATTATCGATGAGCAAGTCGACCAATTGATACCACAACTCAACACTCAGAAGGTCTGAATCGAAGCCCTGAATGCCCCACGCAAAGCGCCCCCGTTGCTGCGATCGTCACTTACGATAGAAACGAAGGTGGACCCAAAGCTTGGCGCATGATCGTGACTACCGACAACTCGAACAACTCCTCCCAGATCCTGATATCTCCTCGCATACCCACCCTGCCCAGAATCAACTACATCTTGGCCACCCCAGACATAGCCCCAGAGGACCAAGAATTTCCACAGAACTGATCTCCGATCCAATAATTCCACGAACGCACATAGCTTCGAGCACACCATCGTCATGAGGGATGTTCGACCCATCAAACAGATCCAAAGAACCCAGCCATGAAGATTATCGACGATCGACCAACTGGAAGGTCTCAAATACCCATGGCCCCAACGGAAGTCGAGACTAGCAACAACCGCCTCGCCCACGGTCCCATCTTGGCAGAACGGTCTCCATAACCACCCTAGATCTGAAAACGATAACTGATGCCCATGGCCAACGGAAGTAGAAGCACCGCCTTCACGGTCCCCGCAGAGGTCTCTATCTATCTGCACCAGCAAATATTCCAACGGGCCCTTGATACTGTGATCGGTGCCGACATGGAACCCTACGCATTCGCATATTTAGACGACATTGTCGTCGTCGGACGAGACTTCGAGGACCACCTACACAACCTGGCAATAGTCCTCTCTCGCCTTCGAAAAGCGAACCTGCGGATAAACGCGGAAAAGCGCACATTTTTCCAAAGCCGGATCAAATATCTTGGTCACGTCATCAGCGAAGAAGGTATCCACACGGACCCCGACAAGATTGCTGCCGTTAAAGAACCTCAAAACCACCCACGAACATAAAAGAACTACGTTAGTGCATCGGAATGGCATCCTGGTACCGAAGATTCGTGCCAAACTTTGCTACAGTAGTCCAACCAATGTCTCAGCTTATTCAAGAAAGGACAAACATGGACATGGACCGCAGACTAGAACAAGCGGCCTTCGATCAACTAAAGGAACTACTCACGACCGCTCCTGTACTTGCTTGCCCCCATTTCAAACGTTAAGTTCTTACTACAAAACCGATGCGAGCAACCTCGGCATAGGCGCCGTACTCACGCAAGAGATCGAAGGAAAGGAACGCGTCATCGCCTATGTCAGCCGACGCTTGAACCAGGCCGAAGGAAACTACCACATGTGAGGAATGCCCCGCCGTCATTTGGGCAATCCGAAAACTACGTTGCTACCTTTGAAGGATACCGGTTTGACGTTTTAACCGACCATCTCGCGCTGAAATGGCTGAATAATTTGGAAAGCCCCAGAGGAAGAATAGTGAGATGGGTGCTCGAACCCAACAGTATCAATACGACGTCCACTACAGAGCAGGGAAAACAAAACGTGGTTGCCGATGCCTTATCCCGACAACCCTTGGAGACGCTAGCAAGAATCAAAGAGGACACAACATCTTGCCCCTGGCTCACACGACGGATTCAGCAAACCAAAGAGGAACCCGATAAATACCCCGACTACGTTTCGAGAATGGAGAACTCTACAGACATCTGGGCCACGGAGCCGACGATCACGACTACGAGTCATGGAAACTTTGCGTCCCAAAAGACCGACGCCAAAGAGTTCTCAAGGAATGCCATGATCAGCCAACGGCAGGCCAAATTCGGGCATTTGGAAAACCATCATACGGATAACACAACGGACAATAGTACCTGGCCTATATCGCGATGTGCGGAAATACGTACGCAGCTGTTTGAGCTGCCAAAAGTTTAAGGCACTGCAACGCAAGCCCGTGGGTAGGATGCCACCCGCAGGGCAGAGAAACCTTTTTTTTCATTATGTGCCGACTGTAGGGCCACTTCGATCAAAACGAGGGAACACCATGCTGCTGGTATTCTTCGACACCTTCTCAAAATGGGTCGAACTAGTGCCCTTAAGAAGGCTACCACCGCCACTCTAGAGCTAGCTTTCCGGGAACGCATTCTCACTACCTTTGGCGTACCAAAAACGAATCGTCTTTGGTGTAACGAACCCTGGGACCAGGGCCCGTTACATTCACATACATATTCATATTCATAGCACTAAGTTACTTTGTCATATATGTATAATCTATACACCAACAACACAAACACCATACACCTGACACTGTACAATTTGTGGCCACGCGCTGATCGATTTCGCAGAATCGACACACGCGCCATAATTTCCACGGAGTTACCCAACCCAGTTTCCGAAAAAAAACTTGGTTCATTCAGGTCATTTCCCGGTGCAACCGACTCAATGACCAAAGTGCCAAATCTAGACTCAATGACCGGGCCGGTGGCACGAGTAGAGAACTCGACACCACTGTAACCCCAAATTTGCGGACTTAGCCAACGAGATCGGCCTTAAATAGCCCGAGCCCGCGATCAATCACAGTCCATCGCCTATCCCTAAACTGAAACGGCAGTCCATCAACCGACCATCATCCGATCAGTCGTCAACAGTAACGGTAGTACATCCGCCGCGGCTTTGGCACCACGCCTCAGCAAGAAAACAATAAAGAAACCACTACACGACACCAGAACCACGAACACAACACAGAACACAAATAAAACCATTTAATAACATCAAAACAAACTCAACGAGGTTGTCATCGACCCTTTTGCCGAGCGCGAACACAAATCAGGTGACGCAAAACCATATTACCGCACACACCCAAAACTCAGGTGTCAGCGTTTTCTTCATCGCCAAGTGCGATTACCAAACTACCTACACGGAAACCAAACTCTACGCCCGCCCCCGTTACATTCCTTACGGCCAAGCCCATATTAAAGACTAAAGTTTCAGCATTACAATCTACAAAATTTCTTGTAGAGAACCCTGCGAGACTGAGCCTACCTCAGTCTGAGATAGGTATTTTCATAATAATAAAAAGAATAAAAATAAAATATGTATATTTTGTAAATAAAATGCAAGGGGACTCGCTGCTGAAAAATTCGGGAATCTGGTAGATATGGCCATTCTCTACAATACTGCATTTTTCGTTTTTCATATCTTCAAAATTGTGGACTTTTTGATTTTTGGGGCGGGTGCAAAATTTTAATAAACTTGCAAATGAAGCGATGTCACAGGTGAGTCTAGACAGAAAGTTTGGTTGTTCTAGCTCTTATAGTCTCTGAGATCTAGGCGCTTTTTTGTACGAAAACCAAATCGGCACGTTTTTTGTGTGAGTGCGAAAGAGAGGGAATGATGTTTTTTTGAAATGGTTTTCAAATTCTGGTTAAAATGATCCATCGATCCAATTTAGATTCAGGCCCCTAAAAAAATAGATATGGTCTTTTTGCTATGATTCTCTATTTTCGTTTTCGTTAAAATTTCACGCCACAGATTTGGCTGCGCCTTTTGTGGGGGCGGAAGTGGACCAAATTGAAATTTGGAAACACTTTTCTAGGAGTGAGATAATACTGCATCAGTGTGGAAACAAAATTTGGTTTCTAGCTTGTATAGCCTCTTTTGGGGGCGACAAACACGACGGACAGAACAGACAGACTATTTCTTCTATGTTACACACATCCAATTTTACCACAAATACAATAGTATACCCTATTAGTCTTCCAGTATGTATAAAAATCAATTTTTTTTGATTGAAAGTTTGAAAAAGTTGGTTTGGTTTGTACTTGAGGAAAAAAAATTTGATTTCGTTTTTCGTATGAGTTATTTATTTGTTCGCTATAATGATCAGTTTTAAAATTGTCGAAACAGAAAAAATATACAACTATACGCATTCCCATTCTGCATTTTCCATTTGTATATTCCGTACTCGAAGAGTAAAAAAGGGTATATTGTATTTGAGGTAAAAGTGGATGTGTGTAACATAGAGAAGGAATTTTCTGACCCTATAAAGTATAAAAATTCTTGATCAGCATCAATAGCCGAGTCGTTATAGCCCTATCTGTCCGTCTTGTTTTCTCGCCCATTGCTCGAAGGCTAAAAGAGATAGAGCAACCAAATTTTGTTTCCATACTGATGTTATATCTCATATACTTTAGAAAAGATTTAAAATTTGCCCCGCCCACTTCCGCACCCAAAATGGGCTTTTTATCCATGGCGTCCACAACTATACCCTTTTACTCTTATCAGAGGCGATCTGAATTAGATTTGATCATTCTATAGCCACAATAGAGAAAAACCATTTCGAGAAACATCATTCCGTCTTAAAAACTACTCACACAAAAACGAGTCGATTTTTCGTTTTTCGTCCAAATGAGCGCCTTTGATAGATCTCAGAGATTTCGCTTTGAGCTAGAAAAGATAAACTTTTTTCCAGACTTTGCTGTGATATTTGCTTCAGTGCAATTTTATTTCAAAATTTTGCCACGCCACCTCCCATTTCCAAAAAGACGAAAATGAACAATTTTGAAGATAGAAAAAACGAAAATGCAGTAATCCAAAATGACCGTATCTGAATCGAAGATCGATCATTATTGTTATCCACAATGATTAAAATGAATTTTCAGAAGCATTTTTTTTTGGTCCGACCTTGCAGCATGTCATTTATGGGGATGATTGTTCCTAAAGATTCTCTCTCGCTCACGTGCTCGTACATTCTGCCCACGTGCAGTGTACGTGTGTTGTTGTGTGAAGTGATGTAGATGTAGATGACTGATGTAGCGAAAAATGTAAAATGTAAAAACCGATAAAAACATTTGAAAATTCCACATAAATATCATGTGTACTGAGTACGGGTATTCGAGAGTCGCGTTACAGCGACAGCGATTTTCTTCTTTTCGTTAATTATAATTTTCAAAGAAAAAACGCAATTCGGCATAGAGCTTTTTTGCTTTTCGACAGGCGGTAAGTTAGCCCCATCCGGCCGACGGTTAAAATTTAAACCTCATATGAGCCCCTGAAAAAACAAATTTTCGTTTAAATAATGTCCGATTAATGTTAAACTGAAGTCGAGAAACCTCGACCTAACTTGCTCATCTTAAGGTTTTATGGAATCAACTAAGATTTTTATGTCAATAAAACCCAATTCAATTTTTGATTGCATTATTTAGCATAATAATAATTTATTAAAATATTATCCACAGAAATGTACCCAATTTATGTAGTCTTACATTCATAATTGATTTCGAAAAACGTTCTTCCTTAATTTGAAATAATTTATGACCTTTCGAGTTGACATAAAATGGATACCTTGCTGATTTTTGTAAGACAATTTTATTTCCTAGTGTAAAATGCATAATGTCGTCAAATGCATTATTGGTTTTGTATTACCTGTTGGGGTGCAACAGCTTTTAAATTTCCGTATATCCATTCCCTTGCATTTCGTTTAAAACAATATTTAAATTAGTTTTATTTGAAAAAATTTGATACGACTTTTGTCGTCTTTTAGACCAATAATAAAAGCTTTAACTATATGCCGAAGATTTGTAGAACCTTCAATTTTGACGTAATAAATATTTTATCCCTATAACCTTGGTTCATAGTTTGTATTGCACCATGACATATTAATCCATGGCCTTCAGGTTTTAAAACAATATATATTTGTTTTCCAAAACCAGTAAAAAAATCATGGTATATGGTCCTGTTTTCACATAGACTAATATTGATTAGTGTTTGACCTGCTCATTTTTGACTTGGTGTGCGTGATTCGAACTTCTGGCGTTTAGCTTTTGCAAACCCTGCAAACCCATTACCATTTCTCGGTAACGGATAAAACAGAATATGCGAAAGCACGTTTTCTTCCCATATTTCCTATCATCATAATAAAAATTTTTATTCTCCAATACCCGGGTATCAAATGAACTGAATTCTTTCGTTTCCACAGTATCTGTGGGGGTGCTTCTTCCCGGCATTTTACTTCCAGACCATCCACGATCTTTTGAACTTTAATTTCATCAATCTAAAGCTCGTCAATGAATCGCGCAACTTAAATATTCCATTTTCACTGTGTCTGAGTTATCAGAGAGTTTTTTCTGACATATGAGCCAATTTCCGCGAATTATTGGCGAATTTAAAAATCGGGCCATATGCAATTATATTTTGTCAAGTCCTATTAAGTTTGTCCTTTATTTAGGTCCTTCGCCACTTTTTTTTCCACGACCGATGTTCCCACGGCCCCCTCTTCTTTCCAGCATTGCTGACTGCAGTTACACAGAGCCAAATGTCCTCAACTGCGGTCCACAAAATTTAAAAGTTCAACTTTTCATTTTTATTTTTTCGGTTATTGAAATTAATAAAAATAGTCACATACACGATTTTCGACTTAATAAAACTTTTTAAAAAGAGAGTTTAATTCAAATAATACCGGTTTAACCACATGACCAAATACATTATGTATAATAATAATGTATAATGTATAATACATTATAATGCATAATGTATTTGGTCAGTGGTTTAACTTAAGTTAATAATTTGTAGAACTGTTGAGCAGCATTTAATGTATTTGCCTAAAGTAAACAATACATATTTTATTTATCATGTTTATTTAATCCATTAATTCCTGAACAGTTATAAAATATAAACCTCACAGGAAAACTAATGGTTTTGGTAGATACGAGACCGATCTTAGACTTTCGATTTATAAATCTAGAGCAGCCTAAAGATTTTCTGTAATTACTGTAATATATGTACATATGTACATACACCCAGCGACAAAAAAACGAGAAAGAACGTACGGAGTCGCTGTAAACGCGACTCTACTTTTATACCCGTACTCAGTCAGTACACATGTGATTTATGTGGAATTTTCAAATCAGTTTTTACATTTTACAATTTTACATTTATTTGATGCATCTGTCATCTACATCTACATCAGTTCACAACAACACACGTACACTGCACGAGACAGAGCGTGCGAGTGTGAGTGTGAGAGAATCAGCAGCAGCAACCCTCAAAATAAATGTATATTTTGTTTTGGTTGTAGCGGCGGCCGGGGCAGCTCGCTGCTTAAAAATTCATTTGATCATTTTAGGTATACAATAATGATCCGATCTGAACCAAATTCGGGAATCTGGTAGATATGGTCATTTTCTACGATACTGCATTTTTTGTTTTTTCTATCTTCAATATTGTGGATTTTCGTATTTTGGGGGCGGAGTGGGCGTGGCAAAATTTTGAAATAAACTTGCACTGAAGCGATATCACAGGAGTCTAGGCAAAAAATTTGGTTGTTCTTAGCTCTTATAGTCTCTGAGAACGAGGCGCTCATTTATACGAAAACCAAATCGACTCGATTTTGTGTGAGTGAAAGGGATGGAGCGAAGTTTTTTTCGTATATTTTCCCTATTGTGGCTATATTAATGATCCGATCCAATCAGATTTGGGCCCCTGATAGATATGGGCTGTCTCTATGATTCTGCATTTTTTAGTTTTTGTTATTTTCAAAATTGTGGCCGCCACAGATGTGCGCCCTTTGTGGGGCGCGGAAGTGGCGGGGCGAAATTTTGAAACACTTTTCTAGGAGTGAGATATCACATCAGTCTGGATAAAAGTTTGGTTGCTCTAGCTCTTATAGCCTTCGAGCAATGGGCGACAAACAAGACGGACAGACGGACAGACGGACAGACACAGCAATTAGCACAAATACAATATACCCCTTTTACTCTTCGAGTACGGGTATAAAAAGCCGCACTCTGACTTTTCATGCATTTCTGACTTTTGGAAGTCCTGGTGTTTCCCCAAATTTTATTCGATTCGACTATTTATTTTTGTGTCACTTAATCATTTTATACAAAAGAAGTTACTAAATTTGTTTGTATCATAATTATATAGTGAAAGAAAAAAATATTTTTGCCAATCACACCGTTTGCAACGGTTATTTAGTAATTCCACCCATAACAAAAGTAACAATTAAATTAAAATATATAAACGTGTTTTTCCAACAAAAACCAAATTTTTCCAATGAGTTATTTTTGTTTTCTATAAAGTAATGACAAAACTAATATTTAAAAAATTTATTTTTCAAATTAAGAACTAATTAATATTTGGTGGGACCACCCTTGGCGTTTAAGAGACATTTGGTCCTATTGGCCATCGAACCGTATAAAAACCTTCAGATATTCGTCCGTTGTATCGTCAAAACCATACTTTTTTTTATAGTTTGGCGTAACTCAACCATAGTTTTCGCTTCCTTTTTCCTATTTTTGAACTGATAAGGGCCTAGACATTCTCTATCGGATTGAGGTCGTGACTGTTACCTGGCCAATCTAAGGACTTAATACCCAATTCCATCTTAAAATGTTAACCTATCGTTAAAGAATAGTCAAAATTAGTATAATGAATTTTTTAAATAGCAAACGACGAAGAATAACTTAGAGAGCGCGCTCGATGACAAGGTGCAGAATCGTACTGAAAGATGGGATCATCTTTCAGTAACTGATTCCATACTAGGCACAACGCCACTGAGAATAATTTCTTTATACAATTTTGCATTGACCATACCTTTTAACATTATTATCGATTCAGTTTTATTTTTTAGATATTCAAACCCATACCATAATATAAGGCAAATGCTTTACGGTGCTAATGCAGCAATCTTTTGGAATATCGTTCCCCTGTTCTCCGGCGATCTGTGCGCGAACCATCGGGTCCAATGAGGTTGAGTTTGGACTCATTCGACAATATGACACGTGACCATTCAGATTCACCCCAATTAGATTTTTCTTACCATTTTAACCGAGCGAGCTTTCTTAATTCTACTGTAGTGGCTTTTTGGCAGGTGTCCTTGCCATTAGGCCTATCTCCTTTTGAAGAAGCCGAAATATCTTTTGAAAATCGTTGCTGCACTTCGAAGCTATCTTAACAGCATTTTAAAATCGATTATGTAGGGTCGTTCTCATAATAATACGATCTTCCATTATATTTGTTGATTTTGTTCTTCCCGATTCTTTTCGTCCTCCACTTTTTCAGTCTTTCGATTTTTTCAAAAATCGTCTCGCAGAGCTTTCGTTGAACTTAGTTTTAATCGCTATTTTACGAATTGAAACATTTTGTTCTGCCAATTCAATAATTTTTTGATTTTTAGTCACCGATATCTGCTTTCCGTTAGGCATCGTTTTTGAAGAGTTCAAAGTTAAAAATTCTTTTTGAAGTGTTTCCAGCAACTAAGACGTCAAGTCAAAACCACACAAAACCAGAAGGAAACATTCACGGGGACTCCAAAAAAAAATTAGTCGAATCGAATAAAATTTGAGAAACACCAGTCTTCCAAAAGTCAGAAATGCATGAAATGACAGAGTGCGGCTTTTTTTGTCGCTGGGTGTATGTATATAAGCACGACTTTATTGTGCCGTTCCATTTATTTCATATCTTGCTAGCAAAATAAAAAAAGTTCCACCTCATTTGCATTTGTTAGCATATCAAGAGAGTGTGTGGACTGAGAGAAACTTCCCTTTGGTTAACGGTTATTTGGTTATTTACGCTGCGAACCAAACTAACTTTTTCTGATAGACTTGGGGATCTAAAGAAATAATATTATTATACCCGTACTTCTTTCAGTAAAAAGGGTATATTGTATATGTGGTAAAAAGTGGATGTAAGTTTAACATAGAGAAGGAATAATTTCCGACCATATAAAGTATATATATTCTGATCAGCATCAATAGCCGAGTCGATATAGCCAAGTCTGTCCGTCCGTCTGTCTGTCCGTCTGTCTGTCTGTCCGTCCGTCTTGTTTGTCGCCCATTGCTCGGAGGCTATAAGAGCTAGAGAAACCAAATTTTTTCCAGACTGATGTGATCTCACTCCTCAGGAAAGTTTTTAAAATTTCGACCCGCCGATTTCGCCGCAGAAAGGGCGCACATCTGTGGCGTCCACAATTTTGAAAATAATAGAAAGCTAAAAATGCAGAAGCATTGAGAAATACCATATCTATCAGAGGCTTAAATCTGAATCGGATCGGATTATATAGTCGCTTCCGGGGAAACCATTTCGAGAAACATTCCTTTCGTTTGACATCATGCTCAACTTCTGTCGACATTGCCTTTGTATTCCCAAACGCTTCATTTTAGTCCACCTTTTAGAGCAACCAAACTTTGGTTTTGACTGTTGCGATACCACCTCAGTACATCTGTATTTCGTAACCGCTCTCCACGCCCCTCAAAATATGAGAAAGTCAATTTCTCTTTTGAAGAAAGAATTTAAAAAATGTAGTATCGTAGAGTGATGATTATATCTTACCAGTGATTCCCGTTCAGATGGGGAATGTCTTCAGACCGGATCAGTTTTAGCCACAAATGATAAAATGAATTTTCAGCAGCAAAACACTCAATTGCCCGTGCAGCGTAAGTTATTTATGGGATGATAGACGCATTAGATTCTAGTTCTAGTTCGTTAAGGTCAATATTCTTATTCTTATTCTTATAAAGATCCAAGTCATATGTCAGGAAAACAAGGTCATGTGTTTTGGGAAAAAGCTGGTACTGATGAAACTTGAGAGAGAGCGTATGGAGTCACTTCCAAACCTCTTTTACCAATACTCAGTGATTTATGTGGAATTTTAAAATGTGTTTTCAGTTTTTACATTTTACATTTTTGCCACATCTGTCATCGACATCTACATCTGTCATCTACATCAGTTCTCACAACAACACACGTACACTGCACGAGGCAGCATGTTTGAGCGTGAGTGTGTGTGTGAGAGAATCTGCTGCGACAATCAACCCCAATAAATGACTTACGAAACAATCGGACGAGGGGAAACACAACCGCGGGTATTCCCTTTCCGTTGAAAATCTTACATTTGATCATTGTGGCTACAATAATGATCCGATCTGAACCAAATTCAGGGAATCTGGTAGATATGATCATTTTCCTTTGATACCGAATTTTTTTTTTTCTATCTTCAAAATTGTGGATTTTCGTCTTTTGTGGGGGCGGAAGGGGCGGGGCGAAATTTTGAAATACACTTGTTCAGGTTCGGTATTACAGAGTCTGGCAAAAGTTTGCTTGCTTTCTAGCCTTATAGTCTCTGAGAATCAGGCGTTCATATTTACGAAAACCAATCGACTCGATTTTGTGTGAGGAAAGGGATGGAGCGAAGTTTTTGCGTATGTTTTTGTCTATTGTGGCTATATTTAATGATCCGATCCGATTCAGATTTGGGCCCCTGATAGATATGGGCTGTTTCTATGATTCTGCATTTTTAGTTTTGTTGGTATCAAAATTGTGGCCGCCAGAAGATGCGCCCCCTTTGAAGGGGAGAGCGGAAGTGGGCGGGGCGAAATTTTGAAACTTTTCTAGGAGGAGATACCACATCGAGACTGGACCAAAGTTTGCTTGCTCTAGCTCTTATAGCCTTTCAGCAATGGGCAGACAAACAAGACGGACGGACGGACGAGACGGACAGACGGGACGGACAGACAGGGCTATATCGACTCGTATTGATGCTGATCCAAGAATATATATATGGGGTCGGAAACGTCTCCTTCTGTGTGTTACACACATCCACTTTCAGCTTCTACAATATACCCTTTTACTCTTCGAGTACGGGTATAAAAAATGTCAAGTTGTATCACAGGTGTTGCTGAAGTGTGGCAGGCAGGATACATTAACGGCATACAACCCCAAGTAAAGCTATCTAAAAGATGATTCTCTCTTTCAAGATATTGCTATTGAAATCGCCGGCCAATATTGTCCTAAGTATGTCACTGAAATGTGTCGAATGGTATTAATTAATGGCTCATCGGTATCTATTAGCTCTATATATACATCTAATAAAAATTTTTCTTATTTATTTTCTTTGAAATTTCCAAAAGTATTAGGTACACTCGATGGGACATATTCACTTGGTTGTTTTACATTTAACATTACATTTTAATCTAGTGTTAACTTATATATAGCCACACCACCTGCATGTCAGCTACGATCAGAACGAAAAACAACATAACAATGTCATCACACATAATTGACAACAACTGATTATGCATCAGTAAATACATAAACTTGAAAAGCATAATTTGATGCAAGTCCAACATGGCGAGAAACTATAATTGACAGAAGTCTGGCAAGCAATTTGTTACGATTTGAAGATCCTTTAGCAGTTTGACGTGAATTGTATCATCCCATACAAGATTTTGAAGCCATATTTCTTGTGACAAAATCTTTATACATGTAATAATCGGACTTTAGAGACCAAGTGGGTCATTTAGATGAAAGTCATTTATCACACTGAGCGCTTAGTGGGCTGCCTATACAGTGATAGATCATCCATTGTCTATCTGAACATATCTTGTTTTGGATGCCTTGTAAGTCAAAGTTTTTTGTCATTTCGTGTGCGATTGAATCATATTCTGATTCATCAGTCCATTGCTTACAGTTCAATGACCAGTCAGTGTGAATCAAAAGAACTAAGAACAGAAACCAACTCGTTCTTTAACACCCAGAGGTCGTTCGCTGAATTCGCTCCAGTGTCGAACACGACTCTCAGCTCTGAAAGAAAAATTAGTGAAATAATGCGGCTTACACTTGATCTTATTACAAGTCATGTTCATATGACCTTGACATATGTCGTCTTTTCACGAATGAGAGATACATGCTACAAACATTTTGGCTAGATTTCAAAAGCAACCTAGCACTAAGACAACCCGAAAAACAAATGGCTTACGTTTTTATAAATTATTGCTGACAAAGCTCCTGTTCTAGGGTGTACAATTCGAACTTAGTGCTTGAAATTTCTTCCAACTCCAAAAACTTTGCGAATGATTTTATCAACAGATGAATTCTCTTCTTCCGCGTGGTACTCATGAGTGGAATTAGTTGCGGTATGATTGAGTTATTTGTTTTACATGATGAGATCCTCATTCTGATGAGATCAAGAAGGCAGTACACCTGAATGTTGTAGGATCTGTAGTTCCAATCCTCCTGACCCTCTCTCAAAAGCTGAAAGAATGTCTCGGGTCCAAAAGGAGGACGAAACGCTTTTAGCTTACGAAATAATGGATTAGCTAATTTAATACTCTTTTGGCACAGAATCATTGAAAAGTTGCTAATACGGCTAATACGACGAGATTAAATTCATGACGCCCATTTCTGTAATTTCAAAAATTTGATTCGGTGACTGTTGAACTTTTGAATTGTTGACTGTTTGTTTGCTGTGAATATTCAGTCTCATTCAGTGCACAGGGGTGTTATGCGGCTTGTGGCTTAAATTGCAGGAACGCATTGACTGTAATTTTCTCAGGCAATTAATGCAAATGGGATTTCTTTTACCATTTTGAAAGCGTTTTTGAAACGGAAGAGCATTAATGAATCAAATGATCGTCAGTCATGCAGAAACGTAAAATTTGGTGATGAGGGTGTCTGCGAGACAACTAATAAAGATTTACCGCCGATTTTCAGCCGATAGGTGCTGATATTTTGCAATTGCAATTTGCTATGATTCAAATGTTTTCCCATTTCAATCTTGTGGTTGGATCTACTTTCCTCATGACCAAGTGAATGGTGATACCATTCAGCAAGTCTTCGTGCGATCCCAACGATAACTTTGATTTATAAATTGCTCCTATACAGTCAATGCTAAAACGCTAATTGGTTTCGGGGAGATCGAATAGTCTGGAGACTCCTTTAAAAATATCAAACTACTGTTCTCGTAAACATTTGATATGCCTTGACAGTACCAAGAGCTCGTGCCTTGACAGCACCAAGAGCTCGTGGTTCCAGGCATGATAATCGTTCAACGCTCGAAAAACTACCTCCAACGGTAGGCAGCTTCATATTAGGAAGCTTTCTTGAATGCGAGATTGGCACGGGCATGGTCGAATTCGCATGACCGTCGCGTAGACATTGTGGTCGAGCAACATATCTTATTAATAGTGCCTTCGCTGAAACACACAAATTTTCTAAATTATTCCGAGAAAAAAATACGGATCTATAATGTCTAAATCTTTTCGAATATAAAATGCATTATCTGTATAACAGCTTGGAATTTCTAACCTGCATTCGACTTCACAACGCTCGAGATGTGTTGTAACTTGCGCTTGTTTTTAAACTCGCGAAATATCCTGGCTTAAATTGTATGACGCTTCAGAAGCTCAGTCAAAACCACAGAATATACTCTCCCTTCCCAATTTTAAATTATTTCACTTGCCTGTCATAATTACACCCGTAGGCGAAGATTAAATGGGTATATTGTATTTGTGGTAATAGTGGATGTGTTTAAAATAGAGAAGGAATCGTTTTCGACCCCATAAAGTATATATATTCTTGATCAGCATCAATAGCCGAGCGAGTCGATGTAGCCATGTCTGTTCATTCGTCTGTCTGTCGGTCCGTCTTGTTTGTCGCCCATTGCTCGGAGACCAAAAGAGCTATAGCAACAAAATTTTTTTCCCAGACTGATGTGATACCTCCCTCCTAGGAATGTATTTCAAAATTTCGCACCGCCCTTTTAAAGAGCGCACATCTGTGGCTTCCACAATTTTGAAGATAACATAAAACAAAAATGCAGAATCATAGAGTACCCTCATTTCTACCAGAGGCCCAAATCTTAATCGGATAGGATCATTAGTTTAGCCACAATGGAAAAAACCATTTCGAGAAACATCGTTCCCTCTCGCTCGCACTTACACACCAATGTGTCGACTTTGCCCATTCGTACAAATAAGCGCCTGGATATCAGAGACTATAAGGGGCTAGAGCAACCAAACTTTCTGTCCAAACTCCTGTGATACCACTTCAGTACAAGTTTATTTCAAAATTTCGCATCGTCTCCTTCTGTCCCTCAAAAACCTTAAATCTACAATTTTAAAGATGGAAAAAATCGAAAAACCTACCAGATTGCCGAATATGGTTCAAATCGGATCATTATTGTAGTCACAATGATAAAATGAATTTTTAGCAGCGAGCCCCTCTACCCATCGCAACAAAAACATTTACGGTTGATAGCCGCTACTCCGCGCGTTGCCCGTTGGTAAAGGGTTCTTGTGCGCACCTACCCTAAGCAACCATAAAACATGCTTTCCATTTTGGTATGGATGTCAAAAGTGTGTGGGTTTTTTTTTTTTTTGTAGGACTGGTTCTAAGTTTAAGATTTCCTTAACTTTGCTACCTCATCCTTAAAGACTATTTATCGCATGACCTTAATATTGTCTAAAATGCCAAATTTTTCGCCGATACATATGGAATGACTGCTGAGTAGGTAAACACCTTATCATTGATGAAACGCAGCATTTAGTATACAATTTTAAGTATTCTTTGGCAAGATGATGATTCCTCGATCGATTGCGCATCGGAATTGAGACTCTCATCGGCCGTGATCATTGCTAATGTAGAAGTACGCCTTTCTATTTGCACTTCGTCATCTGTTAGTGAGAGATGAAAATTTACAGGTTAAGATGAGGGAGAAAATAGCAAAAACCTGGAACCATTGAACCAGTTAAACTCTCTGAGATCTTTCTCAGAGCAGTTTCGAAAATCGATGTCAGCGGGATTGTCCTTTTGTAGGCACATGACGCCAAACTGCGTCTGAACTCTGCTCTTGTATATGAGATACACGATTAGCAATGAATATGCTCAGCTTGGATGCGTGCATTTCCAACCAGTGCAGGACAACCTCTGAGTCTGACCAAAATAAGACTTGTCCTACTGGGACTTCTGATACAAATTCAAATACTTGCCCAAAGTTTTGTCGAGCAATTGAGTCGCACACAACTCTAATCGATATCTAAGATGAAGCTTTTGTTCTTATTAAGTATTCTTTCTGCTCTGGGCTCTCGTTTCGTAGTGCTCGGCCTCGCGACGCTCACTAGAGCCGTCTTCTAGCGTTGCACCGTCGGCTCTAACGATTGGGGACCTCTGCGATCCTCTCCCTCTCTCTGCCTACTTCTCTTTGAACGCACTTATACTCAGTGAACTCAAATGTGTCGAGCCGATGTCGTAGAAGTCTTTTTATTGGCTCACCGCCGCTCAGTCAGTGCCGACGCCGCCTAGCAACAACGGTACTTTCCTCCACGCGTTGCCCGTTGGTAAAGGGTTCTTAGGCCCACCTACCCTAAGCACCCATAAAACATGCTTTCCATTTTGGTATAGATTTTTAAAATGTGTGGGTTTCTTTTTGTAGGACTGGTTCTAAGTTTCAGATTTCCTTAACTTTGCTACCGCATCCTTAAAGCCTATATGTCGCCAATACGTTTTACATACATATGGAATGACGGCTGAGTAGGTAAACACCTTATCATTGATAAAACGCAGCATGTAGTATACAATTCTAAGTATTCTTTGGTAAGATGATGATTCCTCGATCGGTTGCACATAGGAATTGAGACTCTCATCGGTCGTGATCATTGCTAATTGATTACAACTGATTATGCATCAGTAAATACATAAACTTGAAAAGCATAATTTGATGCAAGTCCAACATGGCGAGAAACTATAATTGACAGAAGTCTGGCAAGCAATTTGTTACGATTTGAAGATCCTTTAGCAGTTTGACGTGAATTGTATCATCCCATACAAGATTTTGAAGCCATATTTCTTGTGACAAAATCTTTATACATGTAATAATCGGACTTTAGAGACCAAGTGGGTCATTTAGATGAAAGTCATTTATCACACTGAGCGCTTAGTGGGCTGCCTATACAGTGATAGATCATCCATTGTCTATCTGAACATATCTTGTTTTGGATGCCTTGTAAGTCAAAGTGTTTTGTCATTTCGTGTGCGATTGAGTCATATTCTGATTCATCAGTCCATTGCTTACAGTTCAATGACCAGTCAGTGTGAATCAAAGGAACTAAGCACAGAAACCAACTCGTTCTTTAATACCCAGAGGTCGTTCGCTGAATTCGCTCCAGTGTCGAACACGACTCTCAGCTCTGAAGAAAAATTAGTGAAATAATGCGGCTTACACTTGATCTTATTACAAGTCATGTTCATATGACCTAGACATATGTCGTCTTTCACGAATGAGAGATACATGCTACAAACATTTTGGCTAGATTTCAAAAGCAACCTAGCACTAAGACAACCCGAAAACAAATGGCTTACGTTTTTTTATAAATTATTGCTGACAAAGCTCCTGTTCTAGGGTGTACAATTCGAACTTAGTGCTTGAAATTTCTTCCAACTCAAAAAACTTGCGAATGATTTTATCAACAGATGAATTCTCTTCTTCCGCGGTACTCATGAGTGGAATTAGTTGCGGTATGATTGAGTTATTTGTTTTACATGATGAGATCCTCATTCTGATGAGATCCAAGAAGGCAGTACACCTGAATGTTGTAGGATCTGTAGTTCCAATCCTCCTGACCCTCTCTCAAAAGCTGAAAGAATGTCTCGGGTCCAAAAAAGGAGGACGAAACGCTTTAGCTTACGAAATAATGGATTAGCTAATTTAATACTCTTTGGCACAGAATCATTGAAAAGTTGCTAATACGGCTAATACGACGAGATTAAATTCATGACGCCCATTTCTGTAATTTCAAAAATTTGATTCGGTGACTGTTGAACTTTTGAATTGTTGACTGTTTGTTTGCTGTGAATATTCAGTCTCATTCAGTGCACAGGGTGTTATGCGGCTTGTGGCTTAAATTGCAGGAACGCATTGACTGTAATTTTTCTCAGGCAATTAATGCAAATGGGATTTCTTTTACCATTTTGAAAGCGTTTTTGAAACGGAAGAGCATTAATGAATCAAATGATCGTCAGTCATGCGAAACGTAAAATTTGGTGATGAGGGTGTCTGCGAGACAACTAATAAAGATTTACCGCCGATTTTCAGCCGATAGGTGCTGATATTTGCAATTGCAATTTGCTATGATTCAAATGTTTTCCCATTTCAATCTTGTGGTTGGATCTACTTTCCTCATGACCAAGTGAATGGTGATACCATTCAGCAAGTCTTCGTGCGATCCCAACGATAACTTTGATTTATAAATTGCTCCTATACAGTCAATGCTAAAACGCTAATTGGTTTTCGGGAGATCGAATAGTCTGGAGACTCCTTTAAAAAATATCAAACTACTGTTCTCGTAAACATTTGATATGCCTTGACGGTACCAAGAGCTCGTGCCTTGACAGCACCAAGAGCTCGTGGTTCCAGGCATGATAATCGTTCAACGCTCGAAAAACTACCTCAACGGTAGGCAGCTTCATATTAGGAAGCTTTCTTGAATGCGAGATTGGCACGGGCATGGTCGAATTCGCATGACCGTCGCGTAGACATTGTGGTCGAGCAACATATCTTATTAATAGTGCCTTCGCTGAAACACACAAATTTTCTAAATTATTCCGAGAAAAAAAATACGGATCTATAATGTCTAAATCTTTTCGAATATAAAATGCATTATCTGTATAACAGCTTGGAATTTCTAACCTGCATTCGACTTCACAACGCTCGAGATGTGTTGTAACTTGCGCTTGTTTTTAAACTCGCGAAATATCCTGGCTTAAATTGTATGACGCTTCAGAAGCTCAGTCAAAACCACAGAATATACTCTCCCTTCCCAATTTTAAATTATTTCACTTGCCTGTCATAATTACACCCGTAGGCGAAGATTAAATGGGTATATTGTATTTGTGGTAATAGTGGATGTGTTTAAAATAGAGAAGGAATCGTTTTCGACCCCATAAAGTATATATATTCTTGATCAGCATCAATAGCCGAGCGAGTCGATGTAGCCATGTCTGTTCATTCGTCTGTCTGTCGGTCCGTCTTGTTTGTCGCCCATTGCTCGGAGACCAAAAGAGCTATAGCAACAAAATTTTTTTCCCAGACTGATGTGATACCTCCCTCCTAGGAATGTATTTCAAAATTTCGCACCGCCCTTTTAAAGAGCGCACATCTGTGGCTTCCACAATTTTGAAGATAACATAAAACAAAAATGCAGAATCATAGAGTACCCTCATTTCTACCAGAGGCCCAAATCTTAATCGGATAGGATCATTAGTTTAGCCACAATGGAAAAAACCATTTCGAGAAACATCGTTCCCTCTCGCTCGCACTTACACACCAATGTGTCGACTTTTGCCCATTCGTACAAATAAGCGCCTGGATATCAGAGACTATAAGGGCTAGAGCAACCAAACTTTCTGTCCAAACTCCTGTGATACCACTTCAGTACAAGTTTATTTCAAAATTTCGCATCGTCTCCTTCTGTCCCTCCAAAAACCTTAAATCTACAATTTTAAAGATGGAAAAAATCGAAAAACCTACCAGATTGCCGAATATGGTTCAAATCGGATCATTATTGTAGTCACAATGATAAAATGAATTTTTAGCAGCGAGCCCCTCTACCCATCGCAACAAAAACATTTACGGTTGATAGCCGCTACTCCGCGCGTTGCCCGTTGGTAAAGGGTTCTTGTGCGCACCTACCCTAAGCAACCATAAAACATGCTTTCCATTTTGGTATGGATGTCAAAAGTGTGTGGGTTTTTTTTTTTTTTGTAGGACTGGTTCTAAGTTTAAGATTTCCTTAACTTTGCTACCTCATCCTTAAAGACTATTTATCGCATGACCTTAATATTGTCTAAAATGCCAAATTTTTCGCCGATACATATGGAATGACTGCTGAGTAGGTAAACACCTTATCATTGATGAAACGCAGCATTTAGTATACAATTTTAAGTATTCTTTGGCAAGATGATGATTCCTCGATCGATTGCGCATCGGAATTGAGACTCTCATCGGCCGTGATCATTGCTAATGTAGAAGTACGCCTTTCTATTTGCACTTCGTCATCTGTTAGTGAGAGATGAAAATTTACAGGTTAAGATGAGGGAGAAAATAGCAAAAACCTGGAACCATTGAACCAGTTAAACTCTCTGAGATCTTTCTCAGAGCAGTTTCGAGAATCGATGTCAGCGGGATTGTCCTTTTGTAGGCACATGACGCCAAACTGCGTCTGAACTCTGCTCTTGTATATGAGATACACGATTAGCAATGAATATGCTCAGCTTGGATGCGTGCATTTCCAACCAGTGCAGGACAACCTCTGAGTCTGACCAAAATAAGACTTGTCCTACTGGGACTTCTGATACAAATTCAAATACTTGCCCAAAGTTTTGTCGAGCAATTGAGTCGCACACAACTCTAATCGATATCTAAGATGAAGCTTTTGTTCTTATTAAGTATTCTTTCTGCTCTGGGCTCTCGTTTCGTAGTGCTCGGCCTCGCGACGCTCACTAGAGCCGTCTTCTAGCGTTGCACCGTCGGCTCTAACGATTGGGGACCTCTGCGATCCTCTCCCTCTCTCTGCCTACTTCTCTTTGAACGCACTTATACTCAGTGAACTCAAATGTGTCGAGCCGATGTCGTAGAAGTCTTTTTTATTGGCTCACCGCCGCTCAGTCAGTGCCGACGCCGCCTAGCAACAACGGTACTTTCCTCCACGCGTTGCCCGTTGGTAAAGGGTTCTTAGGCCCACCTACCCTAAGCACCCATAAAACATGCTTTCCATTTTGGTATAGATTTTAAAAATGTGTGGGTTTCTTTTGTAGGACTGGTTCTAAGTTTCAGATTTCCTTAACTTTGCTACCGCATCCTTAAAAGCCTATATGTCGCCAATACGTTTACATACATATGGAATGACGGCTGAGTAGGTAAACACCTTATCATTGATAAAACGCAGCATGTAGTATACAATTCTAAGTATTCTTTGGTAAGATGATGATTCCTCGATCGGTTGCACATAGGAATTGAGACTCTCATCGGTCGTGATCATTGCTAATTGATTACAACTGATTATGCATCAGTAAATACATAAACTTGAAAAGCATAATTTGATGCAAGTCCAACATGGCGAGAAACTATAATTGACAGAAGTCTGGCAAGCAATTTGTTACGATTTGAAGATCCTTTAGCAGTTTGACGTGAATTGTATCATCCCATACAAGATTTTGAAGCCATATTTCTTGTGACAAAATCTTTATACATGTAATAATCGGACTTTAGAGACCAAGTGGGTCATTTAGATGAAAGTCATTTATCACACTGAGCGCTTAGTGGGCTGCCTATACAGTGATAGATCATCCATTGTCTATCTGAACATATCTTGTTTTGGATGCCTTGTAAGTCAAAAGTGTTTTGTCATTTCGTGTGCGATTGAGTCATATTCTGATTCATCAGTCCATTGCTTACAGTTCAATGACCAGTCAGTGTGAATCCAAAGGAACTAAGCACAGAAACCAACTCGTTCTTTAATACCCAGAGGTCGTTCGCTGAATTCGCTCCAGTGTCGAACACGACTCTCAGCTCTGAAGAAAAATTAGTGAAATAATGCGGCTTACACTTGATCTTATTACAAGTCATGTTCATATGACCTAGACATATGTCGTCTTTCACGAATGAGAGATACATGCTACAAATGTGTGCTGCTTGATTATTTTCGAGGGATAGAACCCGCCTCTTTGACGTTTCGTTGAACATTTTGGCTAGATTTCAAAAGCAACCTAGCACTAAGACAACCCGAAAACAAATGGCTTACGTTTTTTATAAATTATTGCTGACAAAGCTCCTGTTCTAGGGTGTACAATTCGAACTTAGTGCTTGAAATTTCTTCCAACTCCAAAAGCTTGCGAATGATTTTATCAACAGATGAATTCTCTTCTTCCGCGGTACCCATGAGTGGAGTTAGTTGCGGTATGATTGAGTAGTTTGATTTACATTCTCATTCCTGATGAGATCCAAGAAGGCAGTACACCTGCATGTTGTAGGATCTATAGTTCCAATCCCTCCTGACCCTCTCTCAAAAGCTGAAAGAATGTCTCGGGCCCAAGAAGGAGGACGAAACGCTTTTAGCTTAGGAAATAATGGATTAGCTAATTTAATACTCTTTGGCACAGAATCATTGAAAAGTTGCTAGTACGGCTAATACGACGAGATTAAATTTAAAAAATTGATTCGGTGACTGTTGAAATTTTAATTTGTTGACTGTTTGTTTGCTGTGAATATTCAGTCTCATTCAGTGCACAGGGTGTTATGCGGCTTGTGGCTTAAATTGCAGGAACGCATTGACTGTAATTTTCTCAGGCAATTAATGCAAATGTGATTTCTTTTACCATTTTGAAAGCGTTTTTTGAAACGGAAGAGCATTAATGAATCAAATGATCGTCAGTCATGCGAAACGTAAAATTTGGTGATGAGGGTGTCTGCGATACAACTAATAAAGATTTACCGCCGATTTTCAGCCGATAGGTGCTGATATTTGCAATTGCAATTTGCTATGATTCAAATGTTTTCCCATTTCAATCTTGTGGTTGGATCTACTTTCCTCATGACTAAGTGAATGATGATACCATTCAGCAAGTCTTCGTGCGATCCCAACGATAACTTTGATTTATAAATTGCTCCTATACAGTCAATGCTAAAACGCTAATTGATTTTCGGGAGATCGAATAGTCTGGAGACTCCTTTAAAAATATCAAACTACTGTTCTCGTAAACATTTGATATGCCTTGACAGTACCAAGAGCTCGTGGTTCCAGGCATGATAACAGTTGAAAGCTCGAAAAACTACCTCCAACGGTAGGCAGCTTCATATTAGGAAGCTTTCTTGAAGGCGAGATTGGCACGGGCATGGTCGAATTCGCATGACCGTCGCGTAGACATTGTGGTCGAGCAACATATCTCATTAATAGTGCCTTCGCTGAAACACACAAATTTTCTAAATTATTCCGAAAAAAAAATCCGGATCTATAATGTCTAAATATTTTTCGAATATCAAATGCATTATCTGTATAACAGCTTGGAATTTCTAAACTGCATTCGACTTCACAACGCTCGAGATGTGTTGTAACTTGCGCTTGTTTTAAACTCGCGAAATATCCTGGCTTAAATTGTATGACGCTTCAGAAGCTCAGTCAAGACCACAGAATATACTCTCCCTTCCCAATTTTAAATTATTTCACTTGCCTGTCATAATTACACCCGTAGGCGAAGATTAAATGGGTATATTGTATTTGTGGTAAAAGTGGATGTGTCGAGCCGATGTCGTACGACTCTTTTTATTGGCTCACCGCCGCTCAGTCAGTGTGACGCCGCCTAGCAACAACGGTACTTTCCTCCACGCGTTGCCCGTTGGTAAAGGGTTCTTAGGCCCACCTACCCTAAGCACCCATAAAACATGCTTTCCATTTTGGTATAGATTTTAAAAAATGTGTGGGTTTCTTTTTGTAGGACTGGTTCTAAGTTTCAGATTTCCTTAACTTTGCTACCGCATCCTTAAAACCTATATGTCGCCAATACGTTTACATACATATGGAATGACTGCTGAGTAGGTAAACACCTTATCATTGATAAAACGCAGCATGTAGTATACAATTCTAAGTATTCTTTGGTAAGATGATGATTCCTCGATCGGTTGCACATAGGAATTGAGACTCTCATCGGCCGTGATCATTGCTAATTGATTACAACTGATTATGCATCAGTAAATACATAAACTTGAAAAGTATAACTTGATGCAAGTCCAACATGGCGAGAAACTATAATTGACAGAAGTCTGCCAAGCAATTTGTTACGATCTGAAGATCCTTTTGCAGTTTGACGTGAATTGGATGATCCTATACAAGATTTTGAAGCCATATTTCTTGTGACAAAATCTTTGTAGATGTAATAATCGGACTTTAGAGACCAAGTGGGTCATTTAGATGAAAGTCATTTATCACACTGAGCGCTTAGTGGGCTGCCTATACAGTGATAGATCATCCATTGTCTATCTGAACATATCTTGTTTTGGATGCCTTGTAAGTCAAAGTGTTTTTGTCATTTCGTGTGCGATTGAGTCATATTCTGATTCATCAGTCCATTGCTTACACTTCAATGACCAGTCAGTGTGAATCCAAAAGAACTAAGCACAGAAACCAACTCGTTCTTTAACACCCAGAGGTCGTTCGCTGAATTCGCTCCAGTGTCGAACACGACTCTCAGCTCTGAAGAGAAATTAGTGAAATAATACGGCTTACACTTTGTAATGATACCTATTTCAGACTGAGGTAAGCTCAGTCTGTCCAGGGTTCTCTACAAGAAATTTTGTAGTATTGCTGGAACTTTAGGGTAGGGCTTGGCCGTGAGACCGAAAGTGGAGCGGGCGTAGAGTCTTGTTACCGTGTAGGTAGTTTGGTGATCGCACTTGGCGATGAAACGGCAACCGTTGACACCTGAGTTTTTGGTGTATGCGGTAATATGGTGAACGAATCAAAAGAATCTGTTGATGTAGATTCAATTGGTTCTGATGATCGTCAATATGACAATCGTATGCTGAAATGAAATGTGTATGCCACCGGTTCATGTACCAGTAACAAATGGTCGCCGCAATCGGTACTTGAACAAATTGGGCTTCGGAGATGTGAATACGTCAGAGTTTTCTTTCGTACTGATTTTATTTGGTAAAATGCGAGGTTTATATACAGCTCTTACAAGTACAATTGATTACTTAGGATAATAAGATTGTTTAATTAGGTCTTAGTATAAGTAGGTATGGAAACATGCTATATTTATTTATGACGAAACAATGATTACAGATTTCACTGCATGGGTTCGGGTTCAAGGGTCAGGTCGAATATAATTTTATGACTGTCGTAAACGATTATCATGCAGATGGTGTGACATTTTACCACTGCAGGCTATCTCTAATGTAATTTTAAGATTATATTATCAATGTAACATGTGCATGCACGTGCATCCAGCTGTCTTTTAGATATTTATTTAGGTCAGCGGTGCATATTTATAGGGTCAGTTTATGACTATTTATTTAGGTTGATAGAAATTCTTACTACCTAATAACAAACACAAATTTAGGTATAACCATACGGTTTGATGTTTAAATCTAAATCGTACATCCTCCCGGCCGTTGACCATGGTATGTTCAACCATCATTAATGTTGATTGTAAACTGCTGACTTGATGTGTTGCCTCCATTCGCTGGTGTGGTAGGCAGTTGTCTTGGCTGAGATGTAATCCTGGTTTTATGCCATTTCTTAACCAAATGAACTATTACAATGATCATTATGAAAATCAATGCAATGTATATGGCAATATGGTGATGACCGATGGTTTCAAGATTGTGAGGTAACTTGAAACTATTTGATGGTAGCAGCCTTGTTTCCATTTGATACAGCTCCTTGTAATTTAAATTGTCTGTGTTCGTTGAATTTGTATCTCTTGGACGTTCAGTTGATGTTCTGCTGGTGTCATTTTCTCCGAAGCGGGCATATGACGAATGCCAAGTGGTCTTCATTGTGCTTTGACTTGTTACGGTCATCAAGGAATTTCGAATGATGCATCCAGGTTTTGCGAACAATATTCCTGAATTTTGTAGTTTAATATCCGATATTCCATCTGCACATACTGCTGATAATTTTAATGATGATGTTGTTGAAAATATCCATTGATTTCTTTCATGCATACTTAACCATATAAATGATTTTTTGTTTTGATTAAATTGCATGATGAGTCCGTCTTGTTGTGAAACATTTGTAATTCACAACTTGTTTCAGCTGAGAACATTGTTTGCTTATTATAACATACAAAATCATTGTTTGCTCTCGGATGGCAATTTTTCAAATCACTCTCTGACAGTTCCACGAATTCGTCTCGGTGACTGTTGATTGCGATGTTTGGTGTCTTGACTTCGAACATCTTTATCCCATTTTCAGTTGGTGATGGGATAGGTGTCAGCTTGTAGATTTCAAGTTCATATGCTGAAACTAATGGAAACGTACCTTTGATGATTGCATGATCATCTATTATCGTGCCTTCAGCTTTCATCATCTGATATACCATAAGCATATTTTCGGGAGTTACTGGGAGAACTTGTCCCGGCTTTAAGTGATCCCGTATCTGCTCAAGTTGTCCCTTTAGTTGTCGTGGCGAAATTAAGACAGGGCTTATCGTGTTGTGTCGGATATCTGTTAGGACGTTGATGATTTCCGCTTGCATTCGTTGTAGGTTTGCAGACAATAAGGTCAATTGAGTAGACAATGTTATGTACCATTGAAAAGCTATGAAGTTATCAGCCCTTCCTCTTGACTCGGTGATGAAATTTTCGATGATATTTAATCGCTTGGGTTAGAAATTTCATCCCTTTTATCACATTGATCGTTGAGTCAATCAATGAAGTTTGATTCTTCAGCAGATGTCCAAAGGTGCTCTTTGCCTCCGTGTTTTCGATAATAGTGTATTTTCAGCTTGCAGGTCCTCTTCAATATGTTTGAAATGCTGATACATACTGGTATATGCGTCTACTTGTGTAAGCTGTGTACACAAGTGTCCGATTTTTGTAGTTCCCATAGTAAATGTGTTCATGTCTTTCCAATAGGGCTTCAAGTCGTAGTAAACAATGATGGTCCAATCGGTTGTCGCAAGTTGGCTGGTACCTACTCTCTCGAAGTATATCCCTGGTTTTGATCCAAACTGGGTTATGTTTATTGACTGTGCCATTGCTAATGGTAATAACAACAGCATTACAATCATAGCCATAGTTAGGGACAATTTATTAGGTTGTGTCCTTTTCCTAGGCTGTCTATCTTCAGATGACTTTTCTTCATCGTCTCTTGGATGTTTATGAATGGGTTCTTCTTCATTGAACAGAGGAGCTACGTGTTGAATCTCCCGTTTGAAGATTCCTTTGGCTGTCTTGACTTCCACAACTCCTACAAAATTGTCCTTTCCATGGAAAATTTGAACGATTCTTCCTAGGGGCCATTGTAATACCGGTGTATTATCTTCCTTTAGTATTACTAGTGCACCTTCTTTAATGTTTGCCGATGACTTCCTCCATTTTTGACGCTGCTGCAACTGTTGTAAATATTCCTTAGACCATTGTGTCCAGAAGGAATGCTTTAATTTTGAAACTGCTTGCCATCGTTGGCCTAGCGTCTTTGGTTGCTGGGATGGCTCACTGTCAGCTTGGGCGGTTAATGGTTCTCCTATTAGGAAATGTCCTGGTGTTAACGCAGTTATATCGTTTGGGTTGTCCGATATCGGTGTTAATGGTCGCGAATTTAATATCGCCTCTATTTCGACTATAACCGTTTCTAACTCCTCATAGGTTAAATTGGCCGTCGTAACATTTTTTAATAGCAAATGTTTTGCAGATTTTACTGCAGCTTCCCATAATCCGCCAAAGTGTGGTGCACGAGGAGGTATAAATTTGAATTGTACTCCTTTGTTGTTGCACTCCTGGGCGATTTGTTCCTTTGCTTTTTTTGAGAATATGGCTTCTTCTAAATCTTGCAGTTTGTTCCTGGCTCCTACAAAATTCGTAGCATTTTCGCAATGGAGCACTTTTCCTCGACGAGAGATGAACCGTCGCAGTGCCGCTAAAAAATGCTTCTGTGGTAAGATCGCTGACCAGCTCTAAATGTACTGCTTTAGTAGCGAAACAGCAGAATATTGCTATGTATGCTGTATTAGGCTTCTTTCCACGTATTTTTATAGTGGATTTTAAATGGTCCACAGTAATCAACTCCAGAATTGAGGAACGGCCTTGCTTGGGTGACGCGAAGAGATGGCAGACCTCCCATGATCTGCTCTAGTAGTTTGGGCTTGGCTCTTGTGCACTTCACACAGTTCTGCACAATGCTTCTGGCCATGTTTTTCCTTTTAGTATCCAAAATTGTTGCCGTGATGCTGTCAGCAATGCCTGGGGACCACAATGCATGTTGTCCTTGTGTATTTTAGTAAGAATCAACTTGACAATTTGATCGTTGTAAGGCAGGAGCATTGGGTGTTTGGCGTCAAATGAAATATTTGCCGCCTCCAGTCGACCACCTACTCGCAAGATTCCCTCCTGATCCATAAACGGTGTAAGCGAGTTAATTGAACTTCCCTTTTGCGTTTCTTAATGCTTTGTTAAGTGACGTATGTCCTCCTTGAAATCATTCTGTTGTATGTTACGAATGACAATTTTTCTGAGCTTCTTTCATCTCATTGAATTGGATGGTTTTGCTTGTGTACGTTTTTCTTTCCTCGGAAACGCATCATGTAACAATTATTCTTGTTAGTTTGTTGTATGAGTTGTTGTGCTTTATCTTGTATATAATGTCCTCCTCCTTAGTGATAGTCATAATTGATGATTGACTAATTTTGCTGGGATTTGCATTGACATTTTCTTCTTGTGTGGCCACAAATGCTGGTGGCCATGTAGATGGTGGGCCATGAAGAAATAGTGGGCCATAAAACCACATGCTGTTTTTGCGAATTTACTCGACGTCATTCCTCTAGACAGTGCATCCGCTGCATTATTTTCAGATGAAACATGCTTCCAATGTCTTTGTACCGTTAATTCGTGTACTGTAGCTATTCTTGTAGCTACGAATTTGTCTCGTATGGATGTTGTACAATTAATCCATGACAAAACAATCCTTGAATCAGACCACAAAAAGGTTGTGGCGCTCTCCATGGATAAATCTTCCTTTATTTTAGCTGTCAGTTGTGCACCCAATACTGCCGCCTTTAGTTCCAGACGAGGTAATGTTAGCGCGTTTATTGGGCTAAATGTGATTTGGCACATAGCAGTTGAATAGTTACTCGTTTATCCTTATCTAATGCTCGGATATATACGGCAGCTCAAATGCTTTCTCCGATGCGTCAACAAAGGTGTGTATTTCTGACGATATCGGAATGTTTCCTTGGAAAATATGACGGAGTACTTTTATGGTGTTTAATATTTTGAACTCCTCCCTGTACCTTTTCCATTCCTCCTGGAGATGAACGGGAAGTGCTTCTTTGTAATCAAATCCTTCCCTTGTGAGATGTTGCATGAAGATCTTTGCCTTCATTACCACCGGTGAGAAGAGTCCAAGTGGGTCGAAAATCCTAAAGATCTCCGATACGACATCTCTTCTAGATATTACATCTTTAGTGGCAATTTCTGTTCTACCACAAAACTGGTCAGTTTTCGGCATCCAAGTGATTCCCAGGGTTTTAATGCTGTAGTCTTCATAAGCAGTATCTTCTAATTGTACGCTTTAAGTGATGTCTTCCGTTGGAATTCCTTGTAGTACATTAAAGTTGTTCGTGCACCATTTTCTTAGGTTAAACCCTGATTTATGCAGTAGTTTTTACAGTTCTTGCTGTCTCTGGAGAGCCTCTGGTATGGAATCTGCTCCTGTTAAACAATCGTCCACATAAAAGTCATTTTCCAGCGCAGCAGCTCGAACGGGTAATCCTTTTTTCCTCTTTGAGCGAGATATTGTAAACATTTCGTGGCTAAATATGGAGCCGCTTTCGTTCCGTAAGTCACTGTTTTTAGTCTATAGTATCGTAGATCTTCTGATGGATCATTGCGCCATACTGGCGCTGGTAGTACTGGTCGTAGGGATTGACCCAGATCTGACGATACATTTTTTCGATGTCTGCAGTAAATACATATTTGTGCATCCTGAACCTAAGCAGTATTGAAAATATAGAGTTTTGCACGGTTGGACCTTTATGCATGAGGTCATTGAGCGATTTTCCGGATGAAGTAACTGCAGACGCATCAAAAACCACTCTCAATTTAGTTGTAGAGCTGTCAGGTTTTACGAAACAGTGGTGTGGGATGAAATAGGTTGATCTTGCTATTTCTTTTGCCTGCATCTCCTTCATGTGACCAAGAGACTCATAATCCTTCATAAATGTCACGTAGCTTGCCTTGGTCTCGGATCTCGAGCAAGCCGCTTTTCCAGGCAAAGAAATCGTCGTGTCGCTAGATCACGACTCTGCCCCAGGAATGAAGCGTCTTCCAAAAAAGGCAATCGGACGATGAGTTTCTTGTCTGATGCCATCTGAACATTTTGTATAAAATGCTGCTCACATCGTTTTTCCAGTGGAGAAAGAAATGTTTTATTGTTTGGAAATGAATCCAATTCCCAAAACTTTGCGATCTGTTGATCGACCTTTTCCTCTTCCGTCAACACTGCACATGTGCTCGGATTTTGGGAAGCGTCTTTTAGCTTTCCAGCCACAATTCTAATCCTAATCCTAATCCTAATTTGGTTTTTTGTAATGTGGGCAATCCTCTTCCAATCGATACATACTTGTCTTGCATGATATCGAAGTAGTGTTCTGCTCCTAACAGAATATCTATTTTTCCAACTTTGTCGAAATTGGGATCAGCTAATATTAAGCTTTTCGGAAGCTTCCAATGAGACGTGTCAATTGTCTGTGCAGGTTGATCTGACACTATGTGTGGCAGTACAATTGCTTCTAGTCTTGAACTGAATTTGTTATGCCTTGATTTGAGCATAACATTGACTCTGGCTTTTGATGTTTGTGCTCGTCCGCCAATTCCATTTATTTATTTTGTTGTTTTCAGATCTAATATTTTTAGCGCTCTTTCCGAAATTACATTGACTTGTGAGCCTGAGTCAAGCAATGCTCTGAATTCCGCAATTTGTCCATTGTTTCCTTGAATATGCACTCGAGCGGTAGCCAATAGTACATAATTATTTTTCATACTGTTTGCTGATGCTGCAGTTTTGGCTTCGGACTTGGTTTCTAAATGGAGAAGAGTGTTGTGCCCTTTGTTGCATTTAAAACAATCTCTTCTTTGGCAGTTCTTTGCTGTGTGATCTCGTTTAAAACATTTGACAGTTTGTTCTGTTGAACCCAATTTAATCTTTCTGCCGAATTTTTCTTAAAAAATTGTGTTCATTTAAAGATTGCGTGGTTTGGCTTCTCGCAAAAATAGCAGACATACTCAGCTCCTGCTGAGGCGCATATGATGGGTTTCTTTATCTTTTCCCATCCAATTGCTTCCAAGGTGAGGAACCTTTGTTCGAGGAACTTCAAAAAATGTTTTACAGACTGTAACGCTTTGGGTTTTGTATAGATTGTTCATACAACGTGTGAGTCTGACGATCTATTTTTTTGTCAACACACACAGCAGAATCGGATCCCATCCAGATGTCTTTATATCTATGTTTTTAGAGCTGATAATGTTTCCTTTACATTATCGTGCAAGACCTTTATTGATTTTGCATCATTGGATGTGCTTTGTTGATCCAACAACCGTTGAATTAATGCGCTGCTTAGCACTCTTGTATTGCTAAAACGCTCTTGTAGCATATTCCATGCCGTTGTATAATTATTTTCTGTTAGCGACAGATGGCGTATTAAATTTTCCGCTTCTCCCGTAACATTTGTTTTAAATACCACATCTTCTGAATCATGGGTATTGATGCTTCATGAATCATTTGTTTGAACATGTCGTGAAATTGTTGCCATTTTAAATAATCACCATCAAATTTAGGAATGGCAACCTTAGGCAAGGGTAATGAATTATGCATATATTATGAACCAGCGTTAAATTGTTGGGCTTACTGCAGTCGTTGTTTGTATTGTTAGCACTGCATCTTCAGCTGCTATATAATTCATATGGTTGTATCCCATTTTTTACAGGATCTGTAAACCTTTTAAATATTTGGACGTGGATCGCTCTAATTTCTTCCCAATATTTCATTATTATTGGTTTAAAATCATTTCGCGTCTCAGTCGTCATTTTGTTCATGATGCGCTGAAGACTTTCAAGCTGCATCCTTTGCTGAGACTGTGGCGCGTGTGTCGATTCTGCATGAATCGATCGGCGCGTGGGACTGTTAATGTCCGGTGTATGGTGTTTGTGTTGTTGGATTATTTATGACAACGTAACTTAGTGCTATTAGTACGAATATGTATATGAATGCAAAGTAACTTAGTGTTATTAGTATTAAAATGTATACGAATGTAATGGTTCGTTACACCCCCTCCTTTCTTCCGGGTGGAGTTACAAGTGGCCCCTGTCGTTATCGTTGCGTTGCGGGTGTAGGGCCCGCAGCATCCTTCCGACGTGTTTTGGCGTTTCTATTGGTGGTTTTCCGTCGTCAGGGGGTCGTTGTGATCGTCGGCTCTGTGGCCCAGATGCCTGTAGAGTTCTCCATTCTCGAAGACGTAGTCGGGGTATTTATCGGGTTCTTCTTTGGTTTGTTGAATCCGTCGTGCGAGCCAGGGGCAAGTTGTTGCGTCCTCTTTGATTCTTGCTAGCGTCTCCAAGGGTTGTCGGGACAGGGCATCGGCAACCACGTTTTGTTTCCCTGCTCTGTAGTGGACGTCGTATTGATACTGTTGGAGTTCGAGTGCCCATCTCGCTATTCTTCCGTAGGGGCTTTTAAGAGTATTCAGCCATTTCAGCGCGAGATGGTCGATTATAACGTCGAACCGGTATCCTTCAAGGTAGCAACGTAGTTTTCGGATTGCCCAAATGACGGCGAGGCATTCTTTGTCGGTGGCGGAGTACTTTCCTTCGGCTTGGTTCAGCCGTCGGCTGACATAGGCGATGACGCGTTTCTTTCCTTCGATCTCCTGCGTGAGTACGGCGCCTATGCCGAAGTTGCTTGCATCGGTTTGTAGTGAGAACTTGACGTTGAAATCGGGGCAAGCAAGTACAGGAGCGGTCGTGAGTAGTTCTTTTAGTTGGTCGAAGGCCGCTTGTTGATCTGCTGTCCATGTCCATGTTTGTCCTTTCTTGAGTAGCTGAGACATTGGTTGGACTACTGTAGCAAAGATTTGTACGAATCTTCGGTACCAGGATGCCATTCCGATGCACTGACGTAGTTCCTTTAGGTTCGTGGGTGGCTTGAGTTCTTGGACGGCAGCAATCTTGTCTGGGTCCGTGTGGATACCTTCTTCGCTGATGACGTGACCAAGATATTTGATCCGCCTTTGGAAAAAGGTGCACTTTTCCGCGTTTATCCGCAGGTTCGCTTTCCGAAGGCGAGAGGACTATTGCTAGGTTGTGTAGGTGGTCCTCGAAGTCTCGTCCGACGACGACAATGTCGTCTAAATAGGCGAATGCGTAGGGTTCCATGTCGGCACCGATCACAGTATCAAGGGCCCGTTGGAATGTTGCTGGTGCAGAATGTAATCCGAAGGGCATCACTTTCCATTGATAGAGACCTCTGCCGGGGACCGTGAAAGCGGTGGCTTCTCGACTTCCGTTGGCCATGGGTATTTGCCAGTATCCGTTCTTCAGATCGAGGGTGGTTATGAAGCGTGCGTTCTGTAGGCGCTCCAAGATGTAGTTGATTCTGGGCAGTGGGTATGCGTCAGGAATAGAGTGAGTGTTGAGTTGTCGGTAGTCCACGCACATGCGCCATTTGCCGTTATTTTTACGTACGAGTACGATGGGGGCGCTGTGTGGGCTTCGTGAGGGTTCGATGAGACCTTCTTGAATCAATTGGTCGATTTGCTCGTCGATAATCCGCATCATTGCTGGGTTCTTTGTGTAGTACCTCTGTTTAATGGTTCGATTATCCCTCATGACGATGGTGTGCTCGGCTATGTTGGAGGTCCCGTGGAGACTATTGAACTTTGGAAGTTCTGTGTCCAGAAATTCTTGGATCTGTGGTGCTATGTCTGGCGGCCAGGGATCGGAGATCAGTTCTGGATCGGGTTCGGTGAGATCGGGGGGTGTCGGGGTCCTGTGGCTGGCTTGGGTCTTCTGGGAGGATGGTTGTGTCGAACGCGCTGGGGTGTTCGATCCTACGTGGGTAGTCGCTTATGTGGGCGACGATCGGGGTAGCGTTGGCCGTGAGTGTCGTAGTTTCGTGGGTCTTGCGGTATACCTGGGTCGTAATGTCTCCAGATCGATGTATGGCCAGGCGGGTCTCAGTGACGACTCCGTTTTCGCAGCAACGACTTGTTTGGGCGACGAAGATTTCGGACGTGGTGTTAGGCATGGCGTGGTGCATGGCGCTAGTGGGCACGTCAGTACGCGGAAGGTACTCCAGTGGGTTGGCGAAGATCGGGGTGGCGTCGGCCGTGGGTACGACAGGGCTGCGGTCGGTGTTTCGGGGGGTCATCGGGGAAGATTCCGGCTCCGAGTGGAGAGGTTCCGTGGATATTAGTTCGATGGTTGGACCCGACCAGCAAGGGATTTGCGTGGCTGTTTCCCTCGTGGTTTGGTTGTCGCACTGTTGCTGCCGTTGTCGTTGTTCGGGGCTGGTTGTCGTCTCTGAGGGTGTCCGTGGGATCACCTTCTCCGTTGAGGGTAGGGTGTATGGGTGCACGGTGGCTGAACTTGGACCTGGCTTCCTGTGTCGAGCGGGTTCCAGTTCGTTGGGGTTTGTCTCGTGTGTGAGATCCTGGTCGTAGGTTCGGGATGCGTGTGCCCCGTAGTTTGTTTTGATCCTGGGCTTCCTGTGTCGAGCGACTGGTTCAAGTGTGTTCATTCTTGTCTCGTGTGTGAGATCCTCGTGGTGTGTTTGGGATGTGTGTTCCCTGGGTTTGGCTTAGGACGCGGGTGCTCCGTAGTGGCCGTGGGATTTGTTTTCCCGTTTGCTTGGTTGCAGTTTACCGGTGCTTGCTTCGGATTCGTGTTTTCCGTTGTGGGCCGATTCTTCGCTTTCGCTGTGGTTGGTTTCGGTGTCGTATTCTTCGTTGCATTATTGGGTGCCGTCTTCGTTGGGGTACGGCGGGGACGTGTGTTCGCTGTGGTTGGTTTCGGGGTCGTATTCTTCGTTGCGGTATTGGGTGCCGTATTCTTTGTGGTGTTAGGTCGGGGACGTGTATTCGCGGTGGTTGACCTAGATTTTTTTGTGCTGGCTTCGGTGACTTGTACGTGGTTGGATTGAACTGACGGTGGCGTTGGCGTGAGGTGGCGATCTTGTAGCTTTAGCAGCGTGGTGCCGCATTGGATCGTCGTTTCGATGGCACATAGGAAGTCCATGCCGACTATAACTTGCTCCAGCATGTTAGGGAGGACCAGGAGTGGGATTTGAACCTCTCATTGATCCAGCTTGATGTGCGCCAGTAGAACTTGTGTGATCTCTCTGACTGAGCCGTCAGCCAGGCGTATGCGGACGCATGCATCTTGTAGGTTGGAGTTGTTGTTAAGTTGTCGGGACAGGTTGTCGCTGACGAAACTTCGGGATGCCCCGGTGTCGATGGTGGCCTCCGTTGTTTGTCCTCCTATTGTCACTATCGCCACTATTCGGCCGTCGTTCACGTGTAGTGGGTTGCTTAGTCGCGGGTCTGGGGAGGCGTCGTTCTCGGCTGATCCCGGGTCAGTTGAGGACGCGTGTCGTTTCCCGACGTGGTTCGACGGCAGCAGTCGACGGTCAGAGTGCCGCGTTTTCCACATTCCCAGCAGAATAGGATGGAAGCGTTGGTGCAGTCGTAGGCGGCGTGTCCACCCTGACCACATCGGCGACAGGCTGCGCGTGGGTTGGCAATGGGAGTGGTGATCATTCGATGGGCGACGTCGTGGTTCGTTGCATTATTTTGATTCGATCACTGTCTGCGCGGTGTGTCGGCTGAATCCCAATGGGGTCTCCGAAAGGGTGTACGGTAGGACTCACCTTCTCTGTGGTCTGGGTGCCTTGCCGGCCTGGTGTCTCTTGGTGGGATTCGCATGGGTGCGGGAGTCGTCGCGTGTTTCCTCTCGTGAATAATCTCGTACTCTGCCGCTAATCGGGTTAGCTGTGACAAGCTTTCCAATTCGTCTCGTCGCACGTATAGCTGGAGTCCTGGTAGGGCGTTGTCGTAGATCCTATAGAGCTCCTTAACTAGGTCGTACGCGGCATGGTGCATGAGTAGCCCTATTTCGATGAGATAGTCTTTGAATGGTTCTCCCACCGCTTGCTTACGGCTTCGGATCTGGTCGTCCAATTGTTCGAAATACCTTGGCAGCAGAAAATACGTCAGGAACTCCTGGCGGAAATATGCCCAGGAACTACCCTGTAGTTGACTGGTACGGTACCAGCGACTGGCTCGGTCGGTGAGTAGTTCGGCCATGCTCCGAGGCAGCTGGTTGGTGGTTGGTCCATAGGCGCGTGCGCGTTCCTCGAGTAGTTCCAGAAACGATAGTGGGTCATCCTCTCCGTTGAACTGGATGCCCCATCCACGGATGCGTTCCGCCGTGCGTGCGACGTGGTTATAGTCGGGATCGATTATGGGTACGTCAATCACTGGTACAATTCTTTGTGTGGGCGAACGGGAGGTTTCCATAGTGGGCGGCCTTGGAAGATCGGCGGCTGTGACCACTGGTGGTCGGGGCGTGGGCTCTGGGGCTGCGGGGACTTGCAAAGCCGGCTTTGGGGTCCCATCTTCCCGTGCCTGATGGTCCTTCAGTAGTAGGCAGCGGGGACCTGGAGCGTCCTGCTGGTCTTGCGTATTGTCTCTCGAGTTCTGCCAAGCGAGTCCAGGCACTCAGCGGGAGTGGTCCGGCGAGTAGTATGGCAAAGTTCTTGCACAACTATTCGACAGTTCCTTCGTTGTCAAATCAGAATTCCTTGGCGAAGGCCTCCAGCTCGTCTCGGCGGCGTTTGTGGCTCCAGCCGATGCTGACGCCTGGATTGGGGGTTTGCTCGCTGGTGTAGAATTCACTGCCTGAGTCGTCTTCGTAGGTTTCCATGGTGATTGGACTGAGTTTTTCCTCGGTGATGTTTTGGGCACTTTTCACTGTTTTAGCACTTGGTCACTGCGTTTACTTTCCCGGTGGCACTCGCGACTGGATTCGGGTGGGTGCGCGAATTTGGTTTTGTACCGGACTTGTGTTCTGTGGTTAGCTCTACTATTCTTTCTCGGTGGCCGTGGGTCTGTGGCGCGTGTGTCGATTCTGCATGAATCGATCGGCGCGTGGGACTGTAAATGTCCGGTGTATGGTGTTTGTGTTGTTGGATTATATATGACAACGTAACTTATTGCTATTAGTACGAATATGTTCATATGTTCATATGACATAGACATATGTTGTCTTTCACGAATGAGAGATACATGCTACAAATGTGTGCTGCTTGATTATTTTCGAGGGATAGAACCCGCCTCTTTGACGTTTCGTTGAACATTTTGGCTAGATTTCAAAAGCAACCTAGCACTAAGACAACCCGAAAACAAATGGCTTACGTTTTTTTGAAATTTCTTCCAACTCCAAAAGCTTGCGAATGATTTTATCAACAGATGAATTCTCTTCTTCCGCGGTACCCATGAGTGGAGTTAGTTGCGGTATGATTGAGTAATTTGATTCATTCCTGATGAGATCCAAGAAGGCAGTACACCTGAATGTTGTAGGATCTGTAGTTCCAATCCCTCCTGACCCTCTCTCAAAAGCTGAAAGAATGTCTCGGGCCCAAGAAGGAGGACGAAACGCTTTAGCTTACGAAATAATGGATTAGCTAATTGAATACTCTTTGGCACAGAATCATTAAAAAGTTGCTAGTACGGCTAATACGACGAGATTAAATTCATGACGCCCAATTCTGTCATTTCAAAAAAATGAATTCGGTGACTGTTGAACTTTTGAATTGTTGACTGTGTAACGGACCACAACGGTCCGCCACAATAAATATATATTAAATAATATAAGACTATTATTAAAAAAAACACCTGACACTACCAAACACACTGCACCCAATTCCGCGTTGCTATATTAGCAAAACACGCCGACTAGGTCACCTGACACTGCACTCAAGTTCCGCGATCACAGCGAAACGGTGCCCCAACATACACCCACGAAAACGCGGACTCAGCGGCCTCACACCCCAGGTGCCGGCTTTAAATAGCGCGCGCCATGGATCAATGGGGCAGTCGATCAGCAGTCCATCGGCAGTGCATCAACAGTCAACACCGCGCCACCACAAAATTACACGCAAGCATTACTACACGACTAGCAGTATAAAAACCCAATTAATCAAGAATAAAGACAAAACCCATAAACCTCAAAACCTCAACCCCGTGTCATCATTTTCTTCGCCGACCGCGAACCCAACCCAGGTAACCCAGAAACATATTATTACCGCACACACCAAAACTCCGGTGTCAGCGTTTTCCCTTCCATCGCCAAAGTGCGAATACCGAATTGCCTGCACGGTAACCCGACGCTCCGCCCGCTCAATTTTCGGTCTCACGGCCATCCCCTTGCCTTAAAGTGCCAGCATTTCTACAAATTTCTTGTGGAAAGAACCTTGGACGGACTGAGCCTACCTCAGCCTGGGATAGGTATCCTACAAGTGGCGCCCGAGCAGGGACTTTACTGGCAACGTTAAGGAGATTTAAGGAGAAAAACCTTAACACGGGGATACGTGGACTAAAGACCCACGGCCACCGAGAAAGAAAACAGAGCTAGAACTAAACACACAAATCCAGTCGCGAGTGCCACCGAGAAAGTATACGCAGTGCGCGAGTACTGAAACACAGTGATCAAGTGCCCAAAAACACCCCAGAAGCAACACAAAAAACACCATGGAATCCCACGAAGAGGACTCAGGCAGCGAATTCCACGCCGTAGAGAAAACCACTAACCCAGGCGTCAGCATCGGCTGGATTTACAAGCGTCGTCGAGAGGATCTGGAGGCTTTCGCCAAGGAATTTGGATTCAGCGGTGAAGGAACTGTCGACGAGATGCGTAGGAACTTTGCCATACTAGTCGCCGGACCACTCCCGCCGAGTAATTGGGTTCGCCTGGCAGAACTTGAGCGGAAATACGCCCGACTAGCCGGACGCTCCAAGTCCCCGATGCCCACTACCCCGGGTCCATCAGGCACCCAGAGGCAGGACCCAAAACCCAGCATACAAATCCCCACAATCGCTGAGAACGAGCCCCGGCCACCAACCTTAATGGTCGATGATCTCCCCAGGCCACCAACCACGGAAACTTGCCGCTCACCCACGCAGAGAATTGTGCCAGCGATCGACCCACACATAGACGGGCCCGACTACAACCGCATCGCACGAACTGCGGAACGCATCCGCGGATGGGGCATCCAGTTCAGCGGAGAAAATGACCCGATATCATTTCTGGAACTACTCGAGGAACGCGCAAGCTCGTATGGAGTGGACACCAACCAGCTGCCTCGGGCCATGGCCGAACTACTCACCGACCGGGCTAGCCGTTGGTACCGGACCAGCCAACTGCAGTGTAGCTCCTGGGGATACTTCCGCCAGGAATTTCTGTCGTATTTTCTGCCGCCAAGGTATTTCGAACAATTGGATGACCAGATCCGGGGCCGCAAGCAAGCGGTGAGAGAACCGTTCAAAGATTACCTCATCGAGATACGGCTACTCATGCACCATGCCGGGTACGATCCAGTTAAACAGCTGCACAGAATCTACGACAACGCCTTGCCAGGAATCCAGCTATACGTGCGACGAGACCAATTAGAAAGCTTGTCACTGCTGACACGGCTCGCCTCTGAGTACGAAATCATCCACGAGAGGGAACATGGGATCACCCCCGTACCCATCAGAAGCGCACCAAGAGACACCAGGCCGGCAAGGCGCCCAGATCGCAGAGAAGATGACTCCTACCGGATGCCAGCTCGGAGACCCCATTGGGTCTCAGCGGACACATCTCGGCGACAGTCAGCAAATCCAACAGATGCGACGGGCCCGGACGTGGCCCATCGCATGATCACCACGCCTATTGCCAATCCACGCACAGCCTGTCGCCGGTGTGGTCAAGCTGGGCACGCCGCCTACGACTGCACCCACCCCTCGATCCTATTCTGCTGGGAATGTGGAAAACGCGGCACTTGGACTATCGACTGTTGCCGCCAGGCCACGTCGGGAAACGACGCGCGTCCTCGACTGACACGGGATCAGCCGAAAACGACGCAACAATAACCTCGCAAAGCCGCCCGCTCCACATGAACGACGGCCGGATAGTGGCGATAGTGACGATAGGTGGAAAAAGAACAGAGGCCACTATCGACACCGGGGCATCCCGAAGTTTCGTCAGTGCCAACCTGGCCCGACAACTAGACAATAACTCCAACCTGCAAGATGCATGCGTCCGCATACGCCTGGCTGACGGCTCAGTCAGAGATCACACAAGTTCTACTGGCGCCCATCAAGCTGGATCATCGAGAGGTTCAAATCCCACTCCTGGTCCTACCAAACATGTTGGAGCAAGTTATTGTCGGCATGGACTTCCTATGTGCCATCGAAACGACGATCCAATGCGGCACCACGCTGCTAAAACTACGAGATCACCGCCCCACGCCAACGCCGCCGTCAGTTCTGACCAACCACGTCCAAGACGCCGAAACAAGCAACCAGAAACCTAAGCCAACCGCAGCGAACACACGTCCCCGACCTACCACAAAGAAAACGGCACCCAATACCGCAACGAAGAATGCGACACCGAAACCAACCGCAGCGCAAGCGAAACACCGGCCCACAACGGAAAACACGAATCCGAAGCAAGCACCGGTAAACTGCAACCAAGCAAACGGGAAAACGAATCCCACGGCCACTACGGAGCACCCGCGTCCTAAGCCAAACCCAGGGAACACACATCCCAAACACACCACGAGGATCTCACACACGAGACAAACCCAAACGAACTGGAACCCGTCGCCAAAACAAGTCGTCGCTGCGAAAACAGAGTCGTCACTGAGACCCGCCTGGCCATACGTCGATCTGGAGAAATTGCAACCCAGATATACTGCCAGACCCACGAAGCTACGCCACTCACGGCCAACGCTACCCCGATCGTCGCCCACATAAGCGACTACCCACGTAGGATCGAACCCCCCAGTGCGTTCGACACCACCATCCTCCCCAGAAGACCCAAGCCAGCCCACGGACCCCGAGATCACCGACCCCTCAGAACACGATCCAGAACCGGTCTCCGATCCCCGGCCGCCGGACCTGGCACCACAGATCCAAGAATTTCTGGACGCAGAACTTCCAAAATTCAATAACCTCCACGGAACCTCGGACATCGCCGAGCATACCATCGTCATGAAGGATAATCGACCCATCAAGCAGCGGTACTACCCAAAGAACCCAGCCATGATGCGGATTATCGACGAGCAAGTCGACCAATTGATCCAAGAAGGTCTCATCGAACCCTCACGAAGCCCGCACAGTGCGCCCATCGTACTCGTACGTAAAAAGAACGGCAAATGGCGCATGTGCGTGGACTACCGACAACTCAACACTCACTCTATTCCTGACGCATACCCCTGCCCAGAATCAACTACATTTTGGAGCGCCTACAGAACGCACGTTTCATAACCACCCTCGATCTGAAGAACGGATACTGGCAAATACCCATGGCCAACGGAAGTAGAGAAGCCACCGCCTTCACGGTTCCCGGCAGAGGTCTCTATCAATGGAAAGTGATGCCCTTCGGATTACACTCTGCACCAGCAACATTCCAACGGGCCCTTGATACTGTGATCGGTGCCGACATGGAACCCTACGCATTCGCATATTTAGACGACATTGTAGTCGTCGGACGAGACTTCAAGGACCACCTACACAACCTGGCAATAGTTCTCTCGCCTTCGAAAAGCGAACCTGCGGATAAACGCGGAAAAGTGCACCTTTTCCAAAGCCGGATCAAATATCTTGGTCACGTCATCAGCGAAGAAGGTATCCACACAGACCCCGACAAGATTGCTGCCGTCAAAGAACTCAAGCCACCCACGAACCTAAAGGAACTACGCCAGTGCATCGGAATGGCATCATGGTACCGAAGATTCGTTCCAAACTTTGCTACAGTCGTCCAACCAATGTCTCAGCTACTCAAGAAAGGACAAACATGGACATGGACAGCAGATCAACAAGCGGCCTTCGACCAACTAAAGGAACTACTCACGACCGCTCCTGTACTTGCTTGCCACGATTTCAACGTCAAGTTCTCACTACAAACCGATGCGAGCAACCTCGGCATAGGCGCCGTACTCACGCAGGAGATCGAAGGAAAGGAACGCGTCATCGCCTATGTCAGCCGACGCTTGAACCAGGCCGAAGGAAACTACTCCGCCACCGACAAGGAATGCCTCGCCGTCATTTGGGCAATCCGAAAACTACGCTGCTATCTAGAGGGATACCGGTTCGACGTTATAACAGACCATCTCGCGCTAAAATGGCTGAACACTCTGGAGAGCCCCTACGGAAGAGTAGCGAGATGGGCGCTCGAACTCCAACAGTATCAGTACGACGTCCACTATAGAGCAGGGAAACAAAACGTAGTCGCCGACGCCCTGTCTCGACAACCCTTGGAAACGCTAGCCAGGATCAAAGAGGACGCAACAACCTGCCCCTGGCTCACACGAAGGATTCAACAAACCAAGGACGAACCCGATAAATACCCAGACTACGTCTTCGAGAATGGAGAACTCTACAGGCATCTAGGCCACGGAGCTGACGATCACGACTACGTGTCATGGAAACTCTGCGTCCCAAAGGACCGACGCCAAAGAGTCCTCAAGGAATGCCATGACCAGCCCACGGCAGGCCACCTCGGCGTGCGGAAAACCATCACACGGATCACACAACGATATTACTGGCCCGGCCTACACCGCGACGTGAGAAAGTACGTACGCAGCTGCTTGAGCTGTCAAAAGTTCAAGGCACTGCAGCGCAAACCCGTGGGTAAGATGCTCACCCGCAGGGCAGAGGAACCTTTCGCCACATTATGCGCCGACTTCGTCGGGCCACTGCCCCGATCCAAACGAGGAAACACCATGCTACTGGTATTCTTCGACACCTTCTCGAAATGGACCGAACTAGTGCCACTTAAGAAAGCTACCACAGCTACCCTAGAGCTAGCTTTTCGGGAACGCATTCTAAGTCACTTCGGCGTACCAAAACGATTCGTCTGTGACAATGGAACACAGTTCACCAGCCGCTCATTCCGCCTGTTTATGCAAACAGCCGGCGTTGATCTTCAGCACACCGCACCGTATTGTCCCCAGGAAAACCCTACGGAACGGGCCAATCGAACGGTGAAGACGATGATCGCACAATTCGTGGAGGACCACCAAAAAACATGGGACGAGCTGATACCCGAGATTTCACTGGCAATCAACTCCAGCGTCTCCGAAACCACTGGTTTCAGCCCCTCATTCCTGCTACACGGGAGAGAGCCTCGCTTACCTGGAGCACTGTACGATGAAGTCACACCAGGGACAGGAAGCCCACCGGACACAGCACACGCGAAGGCAACGCGACTTAAAGAAGTATTTGCAATAGTACGAAACAACATCCAGCGGGCAAGTCAAGAACAATCCCGGCACTACAATCTCCGCCGCCGACAATGGCGCCCCACGGTGGGCTCAACATCACCTGTCTAATGCAGTCGACGGTTTTGCGGCGAAATTGGCCCCAAAGTATGACGGGCCCTACAAAGTCAAAGGCTTTACGTCGGCAAATATCGTGAAATTACAGCACCCCGGAAGCCGAAAACAAAAGGTGGCGAACATCAACGACCTAAAGGAATTCCACGACGCAGTGGACAGCGGGTCCGCTGATGAAGCAAACGACACCCACAGTGCTACTGACCCACTCCCGGGTAGGTCAACCGCCAATTCCGCTGATAGAGCGGAGCACAGGAGTGCTACTGACCCACTCCCGGGTAGGTCAACCGCCAATTCCGCTGATGGAGCACGCGAAGACAAGAGTACTACTGACCCACTCCCAGATATGCCAACCGCCAATTCCGCTGATGGAGCACCCGAACACAAGAGTACTACTGACCCACTCCCGGGTATGCCAACAGCCAACCGCCAACCACCAACCACACCCACCACCTTTCATCCGCCCGGAAGAAAGGGGGGGGTGTAACGGACCACAACGGTCCGCCACAATAAATATATATTAAATAATATAAGACTATGAAGAGTCAACAAGGAGTAAGGGAAAAGGTAAACCAGAGATAAGCAAGGGACACACGAAGTCTTCCTTCTCCTGTGCAAAGTCTGATCGGCGCGCCGGGTCGAAGTGTAGCTATTGTTCAGCGACCAATCATATCATAAGCAGTTGTCAAGGGTTTAGTGCTCTTCCTGTTCTTCAACGTTTTAATATCACCAAGCAACTTCGCTTGTGCATAAATTGTTTGAAGCCAGGTCACACAGTTTCGAAGTGCAAGATAGCAAAATGTAGAGTGTGCTCCAAGTCCCATAATACGCTGCTTCACCGATACGGGGTAGAGTCACAGCAAAGTACGTCTGGTACAGCTTCTGTAGAACAGCCCTCAGTTTCTGAAAACCCAATGGCCTACTCTAGCCATGTGGCAAGTACTGACCAAGTGATTCTCGCGACGGCAGTAGTGAAGGTGAAAGATTGGTCCGGACAGTTTCAATATGCTAGGGCACTGCTAGATTCCGGCTCCCAAATAAATTTTATGTCCGAGGATCTCGCACAGCGCCTAAGACTGCACCGTGACGAATCATGCCTTAGTATCACAACTGTTGGAAAAAGTTCGTCCGTCGTAAAGAACAAGGTTCACACGTGCGTCAAATCTCGTGTCAACGCTCATAATTTTGCTACCGATTTTTGGGTATTACGGTCAATTTCCACATACCAACCCGACCATGTCGTAAATTTCGCCCAGTGGAATATCCCAGCAAACCTTGAGCTGGCAGACCCACAGTTTTTCAAGCCCGCTAAGGTCGACTTACTGCTAGGGGCAGAAACCTTCTTCGAATTCATATGTGTAGGCCAAATAAAGCCAAGTTCCGAACATCCATCAATCCAAAAACACTGTTAGGCTGGATTGTTTCGGGAAAATATACTGCATCAAAACAGGATGTTGTATGCAATAACGCTGTCGGTAGCGATACGTGTTCTCTCGACTCTCTGGTGGAGCGCTTTTGGGAATTGGAACATGTCCCAGAGAAGTCGAAGGCTGTACATACAGCTGAACAGTTGGCTTGCGAACGCAACTTCAAGCAGACATCCCGCAGGCTTGAGTCGGGTCGGTTCGAAGTAAAGTTGCCGTTTAAGGTGAATCCCAAGGTCTTGGGTTTCTCTTTCGAGACGGCAAAACGCCGCTTTCTATCCCTGGAACGCAGAATCGCGAGTGATCAATACCTGCATGACATGTATATGGAGTTTATGAAAGAGTATCTCAATCTTGGTCACATGTCGTTGCTTCCAGGCACTCCACCAGGACACCATTACTATATTCCGCATCAATGTGTCCTGAGACCTGATAGTAGCACCACCAAGCTCCGCGTAGTCTTCGATGCATCGAGCAAAACGTCAACTTCAATTTCTTTAAACGAGACTTTGATGGTGGGAGCCACTATTCAGAGGGAGCTTTTGCAACTCTTGCACGATTTCGATTAAACCGTTTTGCGCTTACAGCGGATATCTCCAAGATGTATAGGCAAGTGCAGGTTGCTGAAGAAGATCGAAATTTCAATTGATTCTTTGGAGGGAAAACCCAAATATTGATGTGCAGACGTATCGTTTGAATACTGTCACGTATGGGACAGCCTCAGCTCCATTTTTGGCCATCCGCTGTCTCGTTGAGCTAGCAAAAGTCTATGCTAAGTCCCATCCTGTGGCATCGCAAGTCATAGCAAATGATTTTTACGTTGACGATATGCTGACAGGAGCAAGTTGTCTGGAAGAGCTGGAAAGAATTCCGCAGGAAGTTAGTGAGGTCCTGGAAGCTGGGGGGTTCATGTTGGCCAAATGGGCGTCAAATCATACCCAGCTGCTGTCTGATAGTGGACAGGAAAAATCTCTTCAGTTTGACCCATCCGCTTCCATTAAAACACTCGGGATTCGTTGGAACCCGCAAACTGATTTGTTTCACTATCAGTTAGACGACTCATTTGACTGATTACCCCGACGAAGCGCAACATATTGTCAGTTGCATCGCGATTGTTTGACCCATTAGGGTTTGCTATGTCCCTTAATTACCAGGGCAAAGATCTTACTGCAGCATCTGTGGAGGCAAAAGTTGGATTGGGACGAGTCAGTTCCCATGAGTCTGCATACGAGTTGGAACAGGTTCAAGCAGAATTTGTTCGAATTAGACAAGATCTATATCCCTCGCTTTATTGGTCTTGCCAATAATGCCTCTATCCAAGTCCACGGATTCGCTGACGCATCAAGTGATGCGTACGGATGCTGTATTTATGTCCGTACAAAGGACGACAAAATGTAGTATCCCGACTTCTTACAGCAAAGTCTCGAGTATCTCCTCTCAAAACCAAATCAATTCCACGACTGGAATTGTGTGCAGCGCTTCTTCTATCCACGCTATGGGCTCAAGTTCGGCTGCTGCTAGACAAATTTGCAATTGAAAGCGTGAATTTTGGTCGGATTCCCAAGTCACTTTGTATTGGCTGGAAAGGTATCCAGCCACGCTAGCAACGTTTGTGGCCAATAGGGCTGCTGAAATCCAGGAGTTGTCTAGTGGTGTGATTTGGCGTCACGTTCCCACCGATCAAAACCCAGCCGACTTAGTGTCTCGTGGAACAGATGTAGACGGTATAATGTGCTCATTGTGGAATAATGGGCCGCATTTTCTTCTTAGTGGTCCTGAGAATTGGCCGCGTCTTCATCAGGTTGAGTTGTCCCCAGAAATGGAAAGGTCGGAAGACAAGAAAAGTGTGGCAGCACATTCTGTGGCAAAGGGTCAGGCAAATGAGATCATCGAGCTGATTGGAAGATGCTCATCATTCCAGAAGCTGCTTCGGATCATGGCGTATGTGAATCGGTTCATTCAAGGTGGTAATCGCAGCCGAGACGTGGTTGTGTCAGCTAAGGAACTGAAGGTTTCGTTCCTTAGACTGGTACAGGTAGTCCAAAGATGTGAACTGGGACCAGAATTCCTCAAACTGGATAAGTCGGAAATTTTGTCTCCACATCTTCAACGACTCAGCCCGTTCATACATACGAGCGAACTTGGCGGAGTCACCTTCCGACTGATGCGTGTTGGGGGAAGGTTGCTGCACGCAGAAATTCCATACGATGCGAAGTTTCCTCTACTTCTGTCCCAAAAATCGCAGTTCGTGACCCTGTTTCTACGCCATTTGCATCGTGCTCATTATCATGCAGGTGCAAAGGTAATGGTTTCCCTTTTAAGGGAGCAGATTTGGCTAGTGAACGCCCGTGAAGCGTGAACAAGAATCGTGAGGAATTGTGTGCACTGTTTCCGATACAAGCCCATCCTCATGGGGCAGATCATGGGAAACCTGCCAGCTGACCGAGTACGAAAAGCTCGTCCCTTCCTAATTTGTGGGGTAGATTTCTGCGGTCCATTTCAGGTGTCGCTCAAGATTCGTGGCAGGCCCCCATTAAGACCTATGTAGCCGTGTTCGTGTGTTTTTGCATCAAAGGCTGTGCACCTAGAATTAGTAGTCGACCTATCAACTGATAGTTTTTGTGTGTTTTCAAAAGGTTCGTCGGGAGGTGAGGACTTCCGGAGAAGGTATACAGCGACAACGCCACCAACTTCGTGGGCGCGAGCCGAGTGCTGGAAGAGCTTCACGCAGCCTTTCGGAGGGACCAGGATCGGCTCAGGACATACGCAGCTCAACACGGCGTCGAGTGGTGTTTTATTCCACCGAGAGCACCGCACTTCGGCGGGCTGTGGGAGGCGGCAGACAAGGCGGCCAAACAACGGCTGATCCGAGGAGTCGGGAACGCCAAGCTCACCGCGGATGAGCTGAGCACACACCTGGTCGAGGTAGAGGCCATCCTCAACTCCCGGCCATTCGCTTCGCCAGGCAACGACCCCAGCGATGGAGAAGCCATGACGCCAGGGCACCTGCTCATCGGGCAGCCGCTTCTTTCGCTGCCGCCCGAATCCCCGCAAGACGACAATTGCAGCAAGGGCAGCTTCGCGTTTTTGAAGCGGTGGCGCATGCTGTCCGCGCTCAAGCTTCAGTTTTGGCAGGGCTGGTCCAGGAACCAGCCTGCAGCAGCGGCAGCAGTGGTCCACCGGAGGGCCGAACCTCGAGGCAGGATGCCTGGTGCTCGTCCACGAGGACAACACACCGCCTCAGAAGTGGACCACAGGGCGAGTGGTGGCAACAACGGCAGGAGAAGATGGCAAAGTACGCGTGGCAGAAGTGCAAACGTCCGCAGGCGTTATTAAACGGGCAATTCAAAAACTTGCAAAATTGCCAATTGATGGTTAAAGCGCCGGAGGCCTTCAACGGGGCCGGAATGTTGGAGTTGGAATGCTGCATACAATAATATAAGAGTTAAGTTAGATCACGCTCAGTCGCTGTTATAAGCCTCACGCTCAGTCGCTGTTATAAATCTCCCAAAATGTTATAGCGGCTGCCTGAGAGAGTGGGGCGACCGTTTGCATCGCTGGCTGCGACCAGTGCATTAAATGAATTGAATTTGAACGGCTGTTTATTTCTTCTCGTCGGCATCGCAAACCAAAGTTCTGCCCAAGAGCAGCGTTACGCGTCCATTCCTGTCTTTCCGGTATGTGTCCTTTAAAATTCCTCTTCCATGAAAACTCCGAGACACAGTAGTCGCTCCGTTCGCCCGTTCCACTTTCCTCCTTACGAAGTATTGTGGCGTGGCCATAAGGCAATGGATTGAAGAACCGCGCGGCTGAAAGCCTCGCGGCACTTGTCTCAGCCTTGCACTTAAGGTGGAGGTCTATGGGCTCCAGGTTTAGCATGGTGTCCAGAGCAGCCTGTGGGGTGGATCTGAGGGATCCAGTGACTCCAAGGCATGCCGTCCGCTGAACTTTCCGGAGGTTCTCGAGGTGGGATTTGGTGTTGGCCGCTTCCCACCACACCAAGCTTCCGTATGTCAGAATGGGTCTTATTACCGTTGTGTACATCCAATGGATGATGAGCGGTTGTAAGCCCCATGTCCGTCCAAAAGGTCTTCCTACAGATGTAGAAAGCAGCCATTGCCTTTTTTCTTCCTTTTCCTCAGTGTTTCTCTCCCAAGAGAGTTTGGAGTCTAGGATGACACCAAGATACTTGGCTTCTTTCGATAACTCAAGCGTCGTTCCACCAATTGCTGGTAGTTTGAAGTTTGGTATCTTGTATTTTCGTGAGAACAACACCAGTTCTGTCTTTTTGGGGTTAACCCCAGACCGTTTTGGTGTGCCCAGCTCGCGGTCGTTCCCAATGCAGATTCAGAAGATCACTGATTGTAGGTAGGAACTTACCCGTTACCAGTATCACTAGATCATCCGCATAGGCCACAACCTTGTATCCGCTCCTCCCCAACTGAAGAAGAAGGTCGTTGAGGAATAAGTTCCACAGGAGAGGGATATAACCCCCTGCGGAGTACCTCGTGTGACCGTCTTCCTTGAAGAGGAGGTGCCGAGACCAGCGCTGATCGTTCTGCTCCTGAGAACGCTGTCCAGCCATAAGGTTACCGTCGGGTGTGTGCCAATATTGGTCAGTGCGGCCGTTATTGACTCGATCCTGACGTTGTTGAAGGCTCCCTCTATGTCTAGGAAGGCCGCCAAAGCATATTCCTTATGGCTGAGAGTCTTTTTCGATACTCCCCACAACCTCGTGTAGTGCGGTCTCAACTGATCTACCTTTTGAGGTAGGCGTGCTGAGCTCCGCTGAACACTTGTCTGTCGAGTTTGGTCCTTATGTGTAGATCGATCAGCCTTTCCATCGTTTTCAACAAAAAAAGAGGATAGACTGATGGGTCTGTAGTCCTTGGGGAGATGTGGTTTATCTTCCCGGCTTTGGGGATGAAGACCACTCTCACCTCTCTCCATGCTTGGGGAACGTACCCAATTCGGAGACATCCTTCGAAGATTTTCTTTAGCCATGGTAGCAGGGGCAGGCAGGCTGCCTGCAACATGGCTGGTCGTACATCATCCGGCCCCGGTGACTTGTAGGGACCGAAGGATTTAATGGCCCAGATAATCTTATCTGGTGCCATAATGTCACGTATGAGATCCTCAGTGTTCTCTCCCCCGGTATGGCTCAGTGTCGTTGATGTCGTTGGATTCGTCACCGGTGACATCTGAGCATCCCGGGAAGTGGGTGCTCATGAGGAGCTCTAGGGATTCCTGACTGTTTTCTGCAAAGACACCATCCTGGTTGCGGAGCAGTCCAGGTGTGGTTGGCGCCTTTGATAGCACCCGTCGAAGCCTTGAAGCCTCGGTGGTACCATCTATGGCATCGCAGAAGGAAGCCCAAGATTCCCTTTTCGCCTTCCTACAGGTGTTCCTGTAGGTGTTAAAGCTGCGACGATATTCGTCCCAGCTATCCTGTGTGTTTGCCACTTTTGCCCTGTTGAAGAGCCTTCTTGACTCCCTCCTGACTTGGCTCAGCTCCCGCGTCCACAACGGGTTGCGGTTGGACTTTGGAGGTCTCTCTCCTCTAGAATTTGTGCCCGTGCTTCCCCAAAGGGAGTGGTGGGCATTCGCATCGCAACCTAGGACGATGTCGAGACCCTCTTTACGCGCTTGGTGGATTAGGGCCCTGACATCCCCGAGGGGTGGGTCCTCTTCCTCGTACGGCAGGTATGCCGAGGCTAGGTATAGGTTTTCCCCGTCCTTCCTCTCACATAGTGTCACCGTTAGGTCCGGAGTGCTATACCTGCAAGAAAACAGAACATTAAGCTCGCTTCTTACCACGATACAGGTTCTTGGCTTACCCACGGGGTGTGGCGTGAGAAGGCGGTATCCGCGACCGTTCAGTCCCCGAACCCCTCCCTTAACGGTCCAGGGCTCTTGGATGAGGGCCACGTCTACCGCCTTCTCGTCCATAAACCGCAGCAGGTCCGCCGATGGTACACTTGAGTGATGAAAATTAATCTGCACCACCTTCATGCTGTTCAGCAGACCTGGGGTGTCGCGGTACTACTACCGCCAGTGTGCCAATACCAAAAGATATGCGGCAGTCCTTTTCAAGGAGTTTGGCAAGGCTTTCTTGACCAATACTGATCCAGAGTTCTTTGCCGTTCCCCTTGTCTCGCGCTATCGCCCGTGTGATGGTCCAGTCCGACGTTCCCAGGATCCGGTTCTGTGCCTTGATTAGAACAAGTGTGTCCTCATCCGCCTTGATTGGGGGAGGAATCCACACCTTCATAATCGTTCTCCTGGGAATCTCATCGATGGGGACCACGCAGAGAGCCGCTCCTGGCCAAAGCTCACCAAAACCTTGGACCGTGGTTTTGAGAAACTCAAGAGTTTCTGCGTTACCACAGGCCACTGCTTTGGCTCCCTTATACCACTTGATGCCCTTGAAGTCGCAGACAAACGGGTTGTCTGCGCGCGACAATGGCATCCTTCATGGCGGTCAGGATCTCCGATTCCGCCTTCAGCCAATTTGCGTCCGATATTATCCCTTCCGGGTGGCTTCGGTCGATTATGGCCGTCTGTTGCTCAGGCGGTGCTCCTAGGATTGCCAGGATGTCCTCTGGTTTCGCCTTCTTCGGCTCGGAGGCTCTTACGGAGTCATCCGTTCTCTGCCGCTTGAACCTTGGCTCTCGGCCAGTCGGTTCCACCGTTGCCTTCTGTACAGAGGGGCGTTGGTGGTCCCTTGGCGCTTGCCGTGTTCTGCGGTTGAGGTGTGGTCTTCTCCCTCTGCTTCCCGGATACCTTTTTCCCCTTTCTCCCTCGCGAGTTCGCAGACGATGACGTTGAGGGTTGGTCCAACATCGTCTTCGTGCCAGCTGCTGCTGACGGTGAAGACGATGGCTTGGGGTCCTCTGCCACCGTCGCGTGTACGCTTGGGGGGACTGGTCTCCGTTGGCAGGAGCGACTCCGTTCAGCCGCGAAAACCTCCGCACGTTCTGCTCGTGCTTCTTCCTAAGGCTCCTTTCCCTCGCGGTCAGCGTTTTCGGGGCCTTTGGCTCATACCACGAAGGTATTTCACCGATGCCCTGTATCCCGAAAGCCGTTTGCGTCGGGTTTGAGCCTCATCCTCCGTCCCAGGTAGCGGACTCGAGTTGACCTGGATGGTGGGAACCGTGACTTGCGGCTCCTCCCTCGGCAGCTCCTCGCTATGTCAAAGGCGAGAAGGCCTTGGCCAACTCTGCCTCCGACACTGAGGGGCCAGTGAAGACGAAGCTTCCGTCGCTGGTTCCCGGTTCCAGATCCTCGATCGTCCCCTTCTGCCTGCGGAGCCTCCTCTCGCTTGTGGCATTACACGAGCTGGCAGCCAAGCTCTCCACTGGCAACTCGGGGTTCCTGCAGTCGCAGGATATCGACGCCGGGGGGCCTGCGCTCGTACCCCAATCACCGCCGGTACTGGGTCTCCGACTCCCTGCACCGTAACTGTTAATTCGTTAACGGACATTCCCATTGAACGATGCGTTTTTAGCCCTACCGCCAGGGTGAAACTACTCTTGGCTTCGGCGCTCGCCCTTGACCTGCCCGGCTTGGGTGGCCCTTCTGGCAGCATGAGCTGCCGCCGGCATAGCTCTCGGGGTCCTTACGCTTACTAAGCCCCTTATCACGGCAAGATGGTAGTTCGCCGAGGGGGAACACGAAGACAATATAAGAACACAATTAAAAGCATTAAAAACATCAAAAATTAACCACCCAAGTGTCATCATTTCTTCGCCGAGCGCGAACACGAATAACGTAACCCAAAATATATTACCGCACACCGAAACTTAAGTGTAAGCGTTTTCCTCGCCAAGTGCGATTACAAAATTACCCGCACGATAACCAAGCTCTACACCCGCTCCACTTTCGGTCTCACGGCCAAGCCCTTGCCCCAAAGTTCCAGCAAAACTACAAAATTTCTTGTAGAAAAATCCTGGACAGACTGAGCCTACCTCAGCCTGAGATAGGTTTCTTACAAGTGGCGCCCGAGCAGGGACTTTCTGGCAACTTTAAGAATATTTAAAAGCCGACTTTTGTCAACTTAAACTTAAAGAGAAACCTTAACACGGGGCTACGTGGATTAAAGACCCACGGCCACCGAAAATGAATAGTAGAGCTAACCGCAGAACACAAGTCCGGTACAAAACCAAATCCGCGCACCCACCCGAATCCAGTCGCGAGTGCCACCGGGAAAGTAAACGCAGTGACCAAGTGCTAAAACATTGAAAAGTTCTCAAAACAACGCAGAGGGAAAACTCAGTCCAATCACTATGGAAACCTACGAAGACGACTCAGGCAGTGAATTCTACACCAGCGAGCAAACCCCCAATCCAGGCGTCAGCATCGGCTGGATCCACAAACGCCGCCGAGACGAGCTGGAGGCCTTCGCCAAGGAATTCGGATTTGACAACGAAGGAACTGTCGAATAGTTGCGCAAGAACTTTGCCATTCTAGTCGCCGGACCACTCCCGCCGAGTGCCTGGACTTGCTTGGCAGAACTCGAGAGACAATACGCAAGACCAGCAGGACGCTCCAGGTCCCCGCTGCCTACTACTCCAGGACCATCAGGCACGGGAAGATGGGACCCCAAAGTCGGCTTGCAAGTCCCCGCAGCCCCAGAGCCCACGCCCCGACCACCAGTGGTCACAGCCGCCGTTCTTCCAAGGCCGCCTACTATGGAAACCTCCCGTTCGCCAACACAAAGAATTGTACCAGTGATTGACGTACCCATAATCGAGCCCGACTATAACCACGTCGCACGCACGGCGGAACGCATCCGTGGATGGGGCATCCAGTTCAACAGAGAGGATGACCCACTATCGTTTCTGGAACTACTCGAGGAACGCGCACGCGCCTATGGAGTGGACACCAACCAGCTGCCTCGAGCATGACCGAACTACTCACCGACCGAGCCAGTCGCTGGTACCGTACCAGTCAACTACAGGGTAGTTCCTGGGCATATTTCCGCCAGGAGTTCCTGACGTATTTTCTGCCGCCAAGGTATTTCGAACAATTGGACGACCAGATCCGAAGCCGTAAGCAAGCGGTGGGAGAACCATTCAAAGACTATCTCATCGAAATACGGCTACTCATGCACCATGCCGCGTACGACCTAGTTAAGGAGCTCTATAGGATCTACGACAACGCCCCACCAGGACTCCAGCTATACGTGCGACGAGACGAATTGGAAAGCTTGTCACAGCTAACCCGATTAGCGGCAGAGTACGAGATTATTCACGAGAGGAAAAACGCGACGACCCCCGCACCTATGCAAAGCCCACCAAGAGACACCAGGCCGGCAAGGCACCCAGACCGCAGAGAAAGTGACTCCTACCGGACGACCCCATTGGGATTCAGCAGATACACCGCGGAGACAGTCATCGAATCAAAATAGTACAACGAACCACGACGTCGCCCATCGAATGATCACCACTCGCATTGCCAACCCACGCGCAGCCTGTCGCCGATGTGGTCAAGCTGAACACGCCGCCTACGACTGCACCAACGCTTCGATCCTATTTTGCTGGGAATGTGGAAAGCGCGGCACTCGGACCGTCGACTGCTGCCGACGGCCGAATAGTGGCGATATTGACAATAGGAGGACGAACAACGGAGGCCACCATCGACACCGGGGCGTCCCGAAGTTTCGTCAGCGACAACCTGGCCCGACATCTAAACAACAACTCCAACCTGCAAGATGCATGCGTCCGCATACGCCTGGTTGACGGCTCAGTCAGAGAGATCACACAAGTTCTACCGGCGCACATCAAGCTGGATCAACGAGAGGTTCAAATCCCACTCCTGGTCCTACCAAACATGCTGGAGCAAGTTATAGTCGGCATGGGCTTCCTATGTGCCATCGAAACGACGATCCAATGCGGCACCACGCTGTTAAAACTACAAGATCGCCACCTCACGCCAACGCCACCGTCAGTTCAATCCAACCAAGTTCAAGTCACCAACCCCAGCAACAAGAAATCTAGGTCAACCGCCGCGAATACACGTCCCCGACCTACCACAAAGAATACGGCACCCAATACCACAACCTACACACTTCCCCGACCTACCACAATGAAGACGGCACCCAATAATGCAACGAACAATACGACACCGAATCCAACCACAGCGAAAGCAAAGCACCGGCCCACAACGGAAAACACGAATCCGAAGCAAGCACCGGTAAACTGCAACCAACGGGAAAACGAATCCCACGGCCACTACGGAGCGCCCGCGTCCTAAGCCAACCACAGGGTACACACATCCCAAACACACCACGAGGATCTCACACATGAGACAAGAATCAACACATTTTAACCAGGCGCTCGACACAGGAAGCCCAGGACCAAAACAAACTACGGGGCACACGCACCCCGAACCCACCACAAGGATCTCACACACGGGACAAACCCCAACGAACTTAAACCCGCTCGACACAGGAAGCCCCGGTCCAAGTTCAGCCACCGCGCACCCATGCACCCTACCCTCAACGGAGAAGGTGAACCCACGGACACCCTCAAAGAGGACAACCAGCCCCAAACAACGACAACGACAAGGGCAGCAACAGTGCAACAACCAAACCACGAGGGAAACAGCCACGCACATCCCTTGCTGGTCGGGTCCTATCATCGAACTAATATCCACGGAACCTCTCCACTCGGAACCGGAATCTAGCCCGAAGTCCCCCCGAAACTCCGACCGCAGCCCTGTCGTACCCACGGCCGACGCCACCCCGATCTTCGCCAACCCACTGGAGTACCTTCCGCGTACTTACGTGCCCACTAGCGCCATGCATCACGCCATGCCTAAAACCACGTCCGAAATCTTCGTCGCCCAAACAACTCGTTGCTGCGAAAACAGAGTCGTCACTGAAACCCGCCTGGCCATACATCAATCTGGAGACATTACAACCCAGGTACACCGCCAGACCCACGAAGCTACGCCACCCACGGCCAACGCTACCCCGATCGTCGCCCACATAAGCGACTACCCACGTAGGATCGAACACCCCAGCGCGTTCGACACAACCATCCTCCCAGAAGACCCCAACCAGCCCAAGTACCCCGACACCCCCGATCTCACCGAACCCGATCCAGAACTGATCTCCGATCCCTGGCCGCCAGACATAGCACCACAGATCCAAGAATTTCTGGACACAGAACTTCCAAAGTTCAATAATCTCCACGGGACCTCCAACATTGCCGAGCACACCATCGTCATGAAGGATAATCGACCCATCAAACAGAGGTACTACCCAAAGAACCAATCGATTGTAATATACCTATCTCAGACTGAGGTAGGCTCAGTCTGTCCAGGGTTCTCTACAAGAAATTTTGTAGTATTGCTGGAACTTTAGGGCAGGGCTTGGCCGTGAGACCGAAAGTGGAGCGGGCGTAGAGTCTGGTTACCGTTGTAGTTTGGTGATCGCACTTGGCGATGAAACGGCAACCGTTGACACCTGAGTTTTGGTGTATGCGGTAATATGGTTTGTTGCGTCACCTGATTTTGTGTTCGCGCTCGGCGAAGAAATGATGACACTTCGTTAAGTTTGTTTTTGATGTTATTAAATGGTTTTATTTGTGTTCTGTATTGTTTTCTCGTGGTTCTGGTGGTTGGTTGTGTTCTTGCTGAGGCGTGGTGCTGATAGCCGAGGCGGATGTACTGCCGTTACTGTTGACGATCGGCTGATGGTCGGCTGATGGACTGCCGTTTTGGTTTATGATAGTCGATGGACTGCCGTTTCGGTTTAGGATAGGCGATGGACTGCCCTGATTGATCGCCGGCCCGGCCTATTTAAGGCCGATTTCTAGTTCTGAGTCCGCAAGTCTGGGTTGCTTTAGTTGGTGTCGAGTTCTCCACGCGTGCCACCGACACGGTCAGTGCCTCGGGTGCACCGAGAAATGAGCTGAGTCTTGGCTGTGGTCATTGGCTCGGTCGTACCGAGGAATGACCTGCGTGGAGTTGTGTAACTCGTGGGGAGGGGGGAGACTGTGGCGCGTGTGTCGATTCTGCAGAAATCGATCGGCGCGTGGGACTGTAAATATATAGTGTCAGGTGTATTGTGTTTTTGTGTATAGATTCTATATGACAAATTAACTTAGTGCTATGAATATGAATATATATATGAATGTAACGAACCCTGGTCCCAGGGGGCTTGTTCTTGACTCGCCCGCTGAATGTTGTTCCGCACTATCGCGAATACTTCTTTGAGTCGGGTTGCCTTAGTGTGGGCTGTGTCCGGAGGGCTTCCTGTCCCTGGTGTAACTTCGTCGTATAGTGCTCCAGGTAAGCGAGGTTCTCTCCCGTGTAGCAAGAAGGCGGGGCTGAATCCAGGTGTTTCCGAGACACTGGAGTTAATTGCTAGTGATATTTCGGGTATGAGTTCGTCCCATGTGTTTTGATGATCCTCCACGAATTGGGCGATCATGGTCTTCACTGTTCGATTGGCCCGTTCCGTAGGGTTTTCCTGGGGGCAATACGGTGCGGTGTGTTGCAGATCCACACCGGCTGTTTGCGTAAACGTGCGGAACGAGCGGAACGAGCGGCTGGTGAACTGTGTTCCATTGTCACAGACGAATCGTCTTGGAACGCCAAAGTGACTTAGAATGCGTTCCCGAAAAGCTAGCTCTAGGCTAGCTGAGGTAGCTTTCTTAAGTGGCACTACTTCGTTCCATTTTGAGAAGGTGTCGAAGACTACCAGCAGCATGGTGTTCCCTCGTTTTGATCGAGGAAGTGGCCCTACGAAGTCGGCGCATAGTGTGGCGAAAGGTTCCTCTGCCCTGCGGGTAAGCATCCTACCCACGGGCTTGCGTTGCAGTGCCTTGAGTTTTTGGCAGCTCAAACAGCTGCGTACGTATTTCCGCACATCGTGATATAGGCCGGGCCAATAGTATCGTTGTGTAATTCGTGTGCTGGTTTTCCGAATGCCGAGGTGGCCTGCCGTGGGCTGATCATGGCATTCCTTGAGGACTCTTTGGCGTCGGTCTTTTGGGACGCAAAGTTTCCATGACACGTAGTCGTGATCGTCGGCTCCATGGCCCAGATGTCTGTAGAGCTCTCCATTCTCAAAAACGTAGTCGGGGTATTTATCGGGTTCTTCTTTGGTTTGCTGAATCCTTCGTGCGAACCAGGGGCAAGTTGTTGCGTCCTCTTTGATTATGGCTAGCGTCTCCAAGGATTGTCGGGACAGGGCATCGGCAACCACGTTTTGTTTCCCTGCTCTATAGTGGACGTCGTACTGGTACTGTTGGTTCGAGCGCCCATCTCGCTATTCTTCCGTAATGGCTTTCCAGAGTATTTAGCCATTTCAGCGCGAGACGGTCGGTTATAACGTCGAATCGGTATCCATCTAGGTATCCCTCGTAGTTTTCGGATTGCCCAAATGACGGCAAGGCATTCCTTGTCTGTGGCGGAGTAGTTTCCTTCGGCCTGGTTCAAGCGTCGGCTGACATAGGAGATGACGCGTTCCTTTCCTTCGATCTCCTGCGTGAGTACGGCGCCTATGCCGAGGTTACTCGCATCGGTTTTAGTGAAAACTTGACGTTGAAATCGGGGCAAGCAAGTACAGGAGCGGTCGTGAGTAGTTCCTTTAGTTGGTCGAAGGCCGCTTGTTGATCTGCGGTCCAGGTCCATGTTTGTCCTTTCTTAAGTAGCTGAGACATTGGTTGGACGACTGTTGCAAAATTTGGCACGACTCTTCGGTACCATGATGCCATTCCGATGCACTGACGTAGTTCTTTTAGGTTCGTGGGTGGCTTGAGTTCTTTGACGGCAGCGATCTTGTCGGGGTCCGTGTGGATACCTTCTTCGCTGATGACATGACCAAGATATTTGATCCGGCTTTGGAAAAAGGTGCACTTTTCCGCGTTTATCCGCAGGCTCGCTTTTCGAAGGCGAGAGGGACTATTGCTAGGTTGTGTAGGTGGTCCTCGAAGTCTCGTCCGACGACGACAATGTCGTCTAAATAGGCGAATGCGTAGGGTTCCATGTCGTCACCGATCACAGTATCAAGGGCCCGTTGGAATGTTGGCCCGTTGTAGTGTCTCCAGATCTACATATGGCCAGGCGGGTCTCAGTGACGACTCTGTGTTCGCAGCAACGACTTGTTTGGGCGACGAAGATTTCGGACGTGGTGTTTGGCATGGCGTGGTGCATGGCGCTAGTGGGCACGTCAGTACGCGGAAGGTACTCCAGTGGGTTGGCGAAGATCGTGGTGGCGTCGGCCGTGTTGTTTGGCATGGCGTGGTGCATGGCGCTAGTGGGCACGTCAGTACGCGGAAGGTACTCCAGTGGGTTGGGAAGATCGTGGTGGCGTCGGCCGTGGGTACGACAGGGCTGCGGTCGGTGTTTCGGGGGGTCATCGGGGTAGATTCCGGTTCCGAGTGGAGAGGTTCCGTGGATATTAGTTCGATATTTGGACCCGACCAGCAAGGGATTTGCGTGCCTGTTTCCCTCGTGGTTTGGTTGTTGCACTGTTGCTGCCGTTGTCGTTGTCGTTGTTCGGGGCTGGTTGTCGTCTTTGAGGGTGTCCGTGGTTTCACCTTCTCCGTGGAGGGTAGGGTGCATGGTTGCGCGGTGGCTGAACTTGGACCTGGGCTTCCTGTGTCGAGCGGGTTCCAGTTCGTTGGGGTTTTTCTCGTGTGTGAGATCCTTGTCGTAAGTTCGGGATGCGTGTGCCCCGTAGTTTGTTTTGATCCTGGGCTTCTTGTGTCGAGCGCCTGGTTCAAGTGTGTTGATTCTTGTCTCGTGTGTGAGATCCTCGTGGTGTGTTTGGGATGTGTGTACCCTGGGTTTGGCTTAGGACGCGGGTGCTCCGTAGTGGCCGTGGGATTTGTTTTCCCGTTTGCTTGGTTGCAGTTTACCGGTGCTTGCTTCGGATTCGTGTTTTCCGTTGTGGGCCGATTCTTCGCTTTCGCTGTGGTTGGTTTCGGTGTCGTATTCTTCGTTGCGGTATTGGGTGCCGTTTTCTTTGTGGTAGGTCGGGGACGTGTATTCGCGGTGGTTGACCTAGATTTCTTGTTGCTGAGGTTGGTGACTTGTACGTGATAGGATTGAACTGACGGTGGCGTTGGCGTGAGGTGGCGATCTTGTAGCTTTAGCAGCGTGGTGCCCCGGTGTCGATGGTAGCCTCCGTTGTTTGTCCTCCTATTGTCACTATCGCCACTATTCGGCCGTCGTTCACGTGTAGTGGGTTGCTTAGTCGCGGGTCTGTGGAGGCGCCATTCTCGGCTGATCCCGGGTCAGTTGAGGACGCGTGTAGTTTCCCGACGTGGTTCGACGGCAGCAGTCGACGGTCCGAGTGCCGCGTTTTCCACATTCCCAGCAGAATAGGATCGAAGCGTTGATGCAGTCGTAGGCGGCGTGTCCAGCTTGACCACATCGGCGACAGGCTGCGCGTGGGTTGGCAATGGGAGTGGTGATCATTCGATGGGCGACGTCGTGGTTCGTTGTACTATTTTGATTCGATGACTGTCTCCGCGGTGTCTCTGCTGAATCCCAATGGGGTCGTCCGGTAGGGGTCACTTTCTCTGCGGTCTGGGTGCCTTGCCGGCCTGGTGTCTCTTGGTGGGCTTTGCATAGGTGCGGGGGTCGTCGCGTGTTTCCTCTCGTGAATAATCTCGTACTCTGCCGCTAATCGGGTTAGCTGTGACAAGCTTTCCAATTCGTCTCGTCGCACGTATAGCTGGAGTCCTGGTAGGGCGTTGTCGTAGATGCTATAGAGCTCCTTAACTAGGTCGTACGCGGCATGGTGCATGAGTAGCCGTATTTCGATGAGATAGTCTTTGAATGGTTCTCCCACCGCTTGCTTACGGCTTCGGATCTGGTCGTCCAATTGTTCGAAATACCTTGGCGGCAGAAAATACGTCAGAAACTCCTGGCGGAAATATGCCCAGGAACTACCCTGTAGTTGACTGGTACGGTACCAGCGACTGGCTCGGTCGGTGAGTAGTTCGGCCATGCTCCGAGGCAGCTGGTTGGTGTCCACTCCATAGGCGCGTGCGCGTTCCTCGAGTAGTTCCAGAAACGATATTGGGTCATCTTCTCCGTTGAACTGAATGCCCCATCCGCGGGTGCGTTCCGCCGTGCGTGCGACGTGGTTATAGTCGGGCCCGATTATGGGGGCGTCAATCGCTGGCACGATTCTCTGTGTGGGCAAACGGGAGGTTTCCATAGTGGGCGGCCTTGGAAGATCGGCGGCTGTGACCACTGTTGGTCGGGGCGTGGGTTCTGGGGCTGCGGGGACTTGCAAGCCGGCTTTGGGGTCCCATCTTCCGGTGCCTGATGGTCCTGGAGTAGTCGGCAGCGGGGACTTGGAGCGTCCTGCTGGTCTGGTGTATTGTCTCTCGAGTTCTGCCAAGCGAGTCCAGGCACCCGGCGGGAGTGGTCCGGCGAGTAGTATGGCAAAGTTCTTGCGCAACTATTCGACAGTTCCTTCGTTGTCAAATCAGAATTCCTTGGCGAAGGCCTCCAGCTCGTCTCGGCGGCGCTTGTAGATCCAGCCGATGCTAACGCCTGGATTGGCGATTTGCTCGCTGGTGTGGAAATCAATGCTCGCGTCGTCTTCGTAGGCTTCCATGGTGATTGGACTGAGTTTTCCTTGGTGTTGTTTTGGGCACTTTTCACTGTTTTGGCACTTGGTCACTGCGTTTACTTTCCCGGTGGCACTCGCGACTGGATTCGGGTGAGTGCGCGAATTTGGTTTTGTACCGGACTTGTGTTCTGTGGTTAGCTCTACTATTCTTTCTCGGTGGCCGTGGGTCTTTAATCCACGTAGCCCCGTGTTAAGGTTTCTCTTTAAGTTTAAGTTGACAAAAAGTCGGCTTTTAAATATTCTTAAAGTTGCCAGAAAGTCCCTGCTCGGGCGCCACTTGTAAGAAACCTATCTCAGGCTGAGGTAGGCTCAGTCTGTCCAGGATTTTTCTACAAGAAATTTTGTAGTTTTGCTGGAACTTTGGGGCAAGGGCTTGGCCGTGAGGCGAGGAAAACGCTGACACTTAAGTTTCGGTGTGCGGTAATATATTTTGGGTTACGTTATTCGTGTTCGCGCTCGACGAAGAAATGATGACACTTGGGTGTTTCCTTTAAGTTGCCAGAAAGTCCCTGCTCGGGCGCCACTTGTAATGATACCTATCTCAGCCTGAGGTAGGCTCAGTCTGTGCAGGGTTCTCTACAAGAAAATTTGTAGTATTGCTGGAACTTTAGGGCAGGGCTTCGCTGTGAGACCGAAAGTGGAGCGGGCGTAGAGTCTGTTACCGTGTAGGTAGTTTGGTGATCGCACTTGGCGATGAAAAGGCAACTGTTGACACCTGAGTTTTGGTGTATGCGGTAATATGGTTTGTTGCGTCACCTGATATTGTGTTCGCGCTCGGCGAAGAAATGATGGCACTTCGTTGAGTTTGTTTTGATGTTATTAAATGGTTTTCTTTGTGTTCTGTATTGTTTTCTCTTGGTTCTGGTGTCGTGTAGTGGTTTCTTGTATTGTGTTCTTGCTGAAGCGTGGTGCTGATAGCCGAGGCGGATGTACTGCCGTTACTGTTGACGATCGGCTGATGGTCGGCTGATGGACTGCCGTTTTGGTTTATGATAGGCGATGGACTGCCGTTTCGGTTTAGGATAGGCGATGGACTGCCCTGATTGATCGCCGGCCCGGCCTATTTAAGGCCGATTTCTAGTGCTCAGTCCGCAAGTCTGGGTTGCTTTAGTTGGTGTCGAGTTCTCCACGCGTGCCACCGACATGGTCATTGCCTCGGGTGCACCGAGAAATGAGCGAGTCTTGGCTGTGGTCATTGGCTCGGTCGTACCGAGGAATGACCTGCGTGGAGTTGTGTAACTCGGCGGGAGGGGGGGAGACTGTGGCGCGTGTGTCGATTCTGCAGAAATCGATCGGCGCGTGGGACTGTAAATGTATAGTGTCAGGTGTATTGTGTTTTTGTGTATAGATTCTATATCACAAATTAACTTAGTGCTATGAATATGAATATGTATATGAATGTAACGGGCCCTGGTCCCAGGGTTCGTTACACGATGATGCGGATTATCGACGAGCAAGTCGACCAACTGATCCAGGATGGTCTCATCGAACCCTCACGAAGCCCGCACAGCGCCCCCATCGTACTCGTACGTAAAAAGAACGGCAAATGGCGCATGTGCGTGGACTACCGACAACTCAACACTCACTCTATTCCTGACGCGTACCCACTGCTTAGGAGCAACTACATCTTGGAACGCCTGCAGATCGCACGCTTCATAACCACCCTCGATCTGAAGAACGGATACTGGCAAATACCCATGGCCAACGGAAGTCGAGAAGCCACCGCCATCACGGTCCCCGGCAGAGGTCTCTATCAATGGAAAGTGATGCCCTTCGGATTACATTCTGCACAGCAACATTCCAACGGGCCCTCGGCATTGGCGCCGTACTCACTCGGGAGATCGAAGGAAAGGATCGCGTCATCGCCTATGTCAGCCGACGCTTGAACCAGGCCGAAGGAAACTACTCCGCCACAGACAAGGAATGCCTCGCCGTCATTTGGGCAATCCGAAAACTACGCTGCTACCTAGAAGGATACCGGTTCGACGTTATAACCGACCATCTCGTGCTGAAATGGCTGAATACTCTGGAAAGCCCCTACGTAAGAATAGCGAGATGGGCGCTTGAACTCCAACAGTATCAGTACGACGTCCACTATAGAGCAGGGAAACAAAACGTGGTTGCCCTGTCCCGACAGCCCTTGGAGATGCTAACCAGACTACGTCTTCGAGAATGGAGAACTCTACTGGCATCTGGGCCACGGAGCCGACGATCACGACTACGTGTCATGGAAACTTTGCGTCCCAAAAGACCGACGCCAAAGAGTACTCAAGGAATGGGTTGCCCTGTCCCGACAACCCTTGGAGATGCTAACCAGACTACGTCTTCGAGAATGGAGAACTCTACTGGCATCTGGGCCACGGAGCCGACGATCACGACTACGTGTCATGGAAACTTTGCGTCCCAAAAGACCGACGCCAAAGAGTTCTCAAGGAATGCCATGATCAGCCCACGGCAGGCCACCTCGACATTCGGAAAACCATCACACGGATAACACAACGATACTATTGGCCCGGCCTATATCACGATGTGCGGAAATACGTACGCAGCTGTTTGAGCTGCCAAAAGTTCAAGGCACTGCAACGCAAGCCCGTGGGTAGGATGCTTACCCACAGGGCAGAGGAACCTATCGCCACACTATGCGCCGACTTCGTAGGGCCACTTCCCCGATCAAAACGAGGGAACACCATGCTACTGGTATTCTTCGACACCTTCTCAAAATGGGTCGAGCTAGTGCCCCCTAAGAAGGCTACCACCGCCACGCTAGAGCTAGCTTTTCGGGAACGCATTCTCAGTCACTTTGGCGTACCAAAACGATTCGTCTGTGACAACGGAACGCAGTTCACCAGCTGCTCGTTCCGCACGTTTCTGCAAACAGCCGGCGTGGATCTGCAACACACCGCACCGTATTGCCACCAGGAAAACCCTACAGAACGGGCCAATCGGACAGTGAAGACCATGATTGCACAATTCGTGAAGGACCATCAAAACACATGGGACGAACTCGTACCCGAAATATCACTGGCAATTAACTCCAGTGTCTCGGAAACAACTGGATTCTGCCCCGTCTTCCTGGTACACGGGAGAGAACCTCGCTTACCTGGAGCACTGTACGTCGAAGTTACACCAAGGACAGAAAGCCCTCCGGACACAGCCCACACTAAGGCAACCCGACTCAAAAGAAGTATTCGCGATAGTGCGGAACAACATTCAGCGGGCGAGTCAAGAACAATCCCGTCACTACAATCTCCGCCGACAACAATGGCGCCCCACGGTGGGTCAACTAGTACTGAGCAGACAACACCACCTCTCCAGAGCAGCCGACGGTTTCGCTGCGAAATTGGCCCCAAAATATGATGGGCCATTCAAAGTCAAAGGTTTCACGTCAACAAATACCGTCAAGTTGCAACACCCCGGAAGCCGATTGGAAGGTGGCCCTGGTCGAGGAGGTCGCAGGAAAGAGGCGACAGATCATCTTCGTCCTGAACGAGGAGTCGCTAGTGCTCCCTGGAGGGTCATCAGGAATGGTGGACTATGGCTACCGTAAGGTGACCATAGTCCCCTATAAAAACGTCTCTAAGGGAAAGAGAGCGTGGGTCAGCCAGACCTCGAGCTTGACGTCCCAAAACGGGGAGCCAACCCGAGGCGTCGGACGTGGCGTCCATGGTATCTGACGATATCCTGGATCGCTACGAATCCGACGCGAGTGACCTGGCCAGAGGTCTCGGACGCATCGACATCGGGGAGGACGATGACTCCCCGGAGACACGACAGTGGTGCAGGCGAGTCTCAGGAATGTCCCCTGACACTCCTGCAGATAAACCTCCACCATTGTAAGGCAGCATGTGCTGCCTTATTGCTCCACCTAGCCAAGGGTGGCGCCGACATAGTCCTCATTCAGGAACCCTGGATCCTTGGAAACAGGGTCTCCGGTTTGAGGACTCCTGATTATAAGCTATACTTAGCTGACTCCCCAGGTAAAATACGCACCTGCATTCTTGCAAAAAGAGAACTGCACTTATTTTTTGCTCCCAACTTTCAGACATGAAGATCACACGGCGGTGAGCCTCGAAGGCCAGGAGCGCTCACTCCCCATCTTCTCGGCGTACATGGGTCACGACCAGCCAGACCCGCCTCCACATGTGCTCGTCGCAGACTGCGAGGCCAAGGACATCGGCCTTTTAGTGGGATGCGACGCCAACGCTCACCACAGTCAGTGGGGAAGCACCGACACAAACGAACGGGGTGAGTTCCTTTTTAACTACTTACTGACCACACAGATGGACATTTTAAACCGTGGGGATGATCCCACTTTCATTATTCAGAACCGCAAGGAGGTCCTGGACCTCACGCTTACCTCTCATACGCTATAGGATAACATAATATCCTGGAGGGTCCTAGAAGAACACTCCTTCTCGGACCACAGGTACTTGGAAACTGTCTTCACGTTCACCATACTGAGTCCAGCCCAGTTCCGTAACCTCAGGCGGACTAACTGGACCCGCTTTGTGGACTTTCTTTGCCAAACTCTCCCTGAGACTCCACCTAGGGATGATATCTCATGGGTTACCACGACTCGTCTGGTAAAGGTTTTTACCGACGCCTGTTATGCAGCGCTTGACAAAGACTGTCCACCCGGCAAAACCAGAGGTCGGAAGAAACCGGCATGGCGAACTCCAACCCTGGGAGAGCTCCGGAGATCCTCACGGAGACTTTTAACAAAGCGAAAGCTCTTAACGTTGAGCAGATTTGGACCGAATACAAGGCAAGTCTGTCAATATACAACAAAGAAGTCAGGAAAGCCAAACGCGCGTCATGGCGCCAGCTCTGCACCGAAATCGAGAGTAGCTGCAGAGCCTCGCGCTTACGTAAAGTACTCTCGAAATCAACTCCAACCTTGGGGTATTTGAGGAAAGCCGACCAATCCTGTACGACATCCAGTTCTGAGTCGCTAAGCCTCCTTCTCAGTACACATTTCCCAGGCTGCGCTGTAAAGAGACCAACCTACAGAGCGCATCCTTCTAATGCCACTGGCTCAATTCTGAACCTGTTAAGTCAGGAGAAATATATCCTGGGCAATAAAAAGCTTCAAGCCCTACAATTCCGCGGGACCAGACGGCATCATCCCAGCCCTGCTGATCCAAGCCGGACAAAGAGCCATCAATTGGCTCAAACGGATTTACGAGGGGATTTTCTCCCATGGACAAGACCCAAAGACATGGCTTCGGGCCAAAGTTGTCTTCATACCCAAGGCAGGCAAGCCCTCGCACACTGCCCCTAAAGATTTCATACCAATAAGACTGTCGTCCTTTCTCCTGAAGGCGATGGGACGGCTTTTAAATCTGCATCTCAGGGCGACCATATCGACGAATCAAATCTCTGACTCTCAGCATGCCTATCGGAGGGAAGATCCACCGAAACGGCCCTACATGCGATCACATCGATCATCGAATCGTCCCTCAGCTACAAGGAATATACCCTGGTAGCCTTTCTTGACATTGAAAGGGCTTTCAATAACATCATCCCGTCCGCCATCACGAGAGCACTGACGGACCTGGGGGTTGACTCCCGGACGGTGAGTCTCATCAATCAGATGCTGCAATGCAGGACCGTTGAGGCATCACTGGGGACGTCAACGTCCACCAGGTCAATAGAGGCACCACGCAGGGCGGAGTCCTCTCGCCCCTCCTATCGAACGTAGCAGTGAATGTAATGATGCGGGAGATAGAGGGTGGCGGTTGCCGCGTGGTGGCGTATGCGGATGTCGTCGCTATAGCATTCTCTGGGAAGTTTCCACAGACCCTATGCGAGTGCATGACAAGCACTCTCACAAACCTGTCACAATGGGCAGCCAAATGTGGGCTGAGTGCCAACCCATCTAAGACGGAACTTGTACTATTCACCAGGAAATACAAGATTCCGAAACTTAACCCACCGAAACTATGCGGAGAGCCGCTGGTTTTCAGCAACCAAGCCAAATACCTTGGCCTTATCCTCGATAGGGGGCTCGACTGGGAGCTGAGCATAGAGGACAGGGTGAAGAAGGCCACAGTAGCCCTCTAAACCTGCAGGAAAACCATCCGTCTAAAGTCGGGCATGACCCCGTGCATAAACCGATGGCTGTACATCACCATCATACGACCAATCCTGATTGACGGAGTAGTGGCCTGGTGGCCAGCCCTGGGCAAGAAAACTTGTCTTGACAAATTAACAAGAGTCCAACGCACGGCAGAGCTATGCATAATGGGCGGATTACGCACTAACCCAAGTGAAGCTCTCGACACCATGTTGCACCTTCTACCTGTAGAACTTATTGGGAAAAAGGTTGCAACACTCTCCGCCCTTAGAATGAGGGAATCTAACCTGTGGAAAACCACCACGGTTGGCCACTCGGGAATACTAATAAAACTCCCGCAACTTCCAGAGAGGACAAACTACTGCATCCCAAGTGACTACCTCTCGACGCCTTTCCAGGTATCCATCCCACTCAGGGAGGACTGGGAAAGGGGCGAACCTGGACCTGCAAACGCGATCCACTTCTACACTGATGGCTCAAAATAAGACGGCCGCGTGGGAGGGGGCGTCTTCTACGACGAGCTAAGCATCAGTCTCTGCTTCAGTCTTCCGGACCACTGCAGCGTGTTCCAGGCAGAGGTATTAGCCATCAAGGAGGCCGTTTCCATCGTCTCCAAACTTTCTTTAGACGGACACTTAGTGTGCGTCTTCTCGACAGCCAAGCAGCCCTCAAGGCTCTGGGCTCTATTGCGTCGAACTCAGCGACCGTTAACGACTGTTGTAGGTCTCTAAATGAGACCGCAGAGCAGCTGGATCTCTCCCTAATATGGGTCCCAGGACATAGGGACATTGCCGGGAACGATGCCGCCGACGAGCTAGCTAGGCAGGGCACTACTGTACCTCTCCTTCCTCACAACGACTTCTGCAGAAGTTGTAGAGACGAGGAGGAGGATTCGGTTCACCACTTCTTCTGTCTCTGCCTGGCCCTGGGAAACCGAAGACTACGGTTCCTCGGGGCCCCTTTTCTTACAGACATTTCTGACCTTTCCGAAACCAAACCGGGGACTCTGTCCAGGCCACCGGATGGGACTGCCCTTAGCTCGGCACTTAGTTGCTCACCACGGCTGAGGACAGAAAAAGGGGCTCGCGCCCATGCGGCATCACAATGGTCTACTAACTTGGCCAAGTGAGCGGGGGGGGGGAGGTCTCTCCCCCTCCGCTACCGCCTTGACCTAACCACTTGTTCAGAGTGGGGACGGCGCTGGCGGGGCAACCGCTCTGTGGGCATTCCAGCCACATCTCAGTGTTAGCACTCCAGCTACGCAAGCGGCTGCCCTCGCTTTCGCCCTCATACTTAAGAGCATTTTTCCCCCCGGCGACGCTCTTTCGTTCTTAAATTCACCACGATCACGCTCCCGCTCTCGCTGCCGACAGCCCTCGGCAGCTTGAGCGCACCTTCCATCTACGTGCGCTCCCGCTCCTGCTCTCGCTCCCAGCAGCCCTCAGCAGCTTGAGCGTAACTTGAACTTATTCGTTTGCTTCACCCTAAGCGACTCGGGCTACTTTCGCACGCGAGTACAGCGGTACCTTCACATACATATACCTACAAACATACACATCAAAATAAATCTACTGAAATTGACGACCCCTGGCTTTCTCTTGGAGTTTTCTTAGAACTCCCGACCTGGACATTTCGCGACGCCCCTTGGCTCAGTCATTGGTCCTTCGAGCCGGATTTACTGCTTCCCCAAAAGCTCTCCAGCCTTCGAGCACGGCATCGCCCTCACCACAGGAATTCTCAAGATAAGTACGCTTGCCTTCTTTACCATAAACCGCCTCCATTTAGCGGCTTATGTTCCATAGAAAATTCCGCAATTTCAAGTGCCGCGACCGAAGTACATATATATAGCCTTATATATGTACTATCGCCATCTCCGTTATCCGTAGTGCTTCCAACTTCGCCACCGCCATATTATCGGCAATTCCGGCCGTTCTCCGGTACTTCACTTCAAACTACCAGTAATACGGTAGTTTTTCGTCGGTTTCTTTTGTCCGTCCATAACTCGCGGACAAATTATTTACCAAAATAATTAATTATTTAATACAATATATTAAATAAAAGTGTATTCCGCGCCTATGTATGTACGCACATTCCAGCCCATGAGAGCGGCTTGCGTACATACACACACACATACATTAATATTTCTCTAGTGTGTTCCATCCGCGCCCTACCCTAATACAATATACACTGGCACACTCCAAGTGCCAGTGAACACACACACACATACCAACATATACACATTACAGCCGCAATAAAAGTATACATCCAGCTACCTGTGTTTTCTTAATTAAATCTATTATTTATTTTATTTATTTTTATTTATTACATTTATTTGCATAGTTGGCTCCCAACTATATACATACATACACACATTCAACAAAAATACCAAACAATTAAATACCGCAATCCACAACTCCGCGCAAGTGCCATATTTGAAAATCCGCGATTAAGTGAAATTCGTGCCCTCCAGCCACTTTTCGCAAGGTCTCCAATTTCTCCCACAATCTCCAGAGTCCAAATTAATTACTCGCGACCAAGGCACGGCGCATTTTCCGTAATTATTTGGCAATTTACCTACAAATTGGCAAATTTGTGTTCCGTGTTTTTGATATTTTTTGTTCCGAAAGTGAAAGGTGGCCCAAAACTATCGGCATCCGAACCCGGTGTTCATCCGAATAGAGAAAAATAAATTAATTAAATAATTAAAGAATCCGACCACGTCCAAGAAAAACCTCCAAGTTTTTTTGGTTCACAAACAAAAAATATTTTTTTGTTGTTTTGATAAAGAAACTATTGTTGTTCCGTTTCTGTGAGGTGTCCGTGCCTGCATCCATTGCTTCCTTCCATCCGATAGTAACCCAGTTCCGCTCACGACTGCGTCAAGGGGGTAAACGGAGGAGCATCGCACAGTCAATATTTCCAAATATTGCTACTCCAGTGTGACCGTTCCTCTCCTCAGCTCGGCTCAATATAGGGTCACTCATTGTTTGAGATTTCTCACCTACAGGTGATCTCAAACAATCCGAGTCGTTCCGATAATTGCCTTCCAGCTAGCTTGAGGCCTTTTGTCTGATAGTCCGTGTTTGGGTTACGGGTGTTTCCTGACGGTTCCGAGTCAACTCTACTCAGACCAGTCTGCAGTCCCTCACATACTTCCAAAAAAACGATTTTTTCTTGCGTTAAGCCTTTCTTGCCTTTTAAATTATGCCAACAGGTCACAAGGACGGCAAACAACTTTTGCCTGTGACCTCGTCCAACCGGCTACGCACCTCGTCCGCCTCCGGA